>JAWPHD010008215.1:0-117979 GCA_037043455.1 Cyrtodaria siliqua
GCCTGATGAGTAACCACTACTGGGGCCGTAATTCGATAGTCAGCTGATTCCCGTGCAAGACTACGTGTTTGTAGATGGCGCTTATATTTATTCACATGATCTGTTAACGGAAACGTGTCATGCTTCTGAACATACACAAACGACAGTAAAAGGGGACTTCATCCAACTGCAGGTGCGTCTTTATAATACTGTCTTCCAGCCTACCGTTCACGTCCACCACTTCCAGTATCGTGTCCCTTATGTCTTGCGGTTTTCTTACGGTCGCTAACTGTCTTTTAAGTTGATATCTTGCTCCTGAAAATACATATAAAGGATGGTCACTTGCCAGCTTATACATTTGGAAGTATATATACATATATATATGTAGAGGAATTGTGGTCACTGTCACCCAGCCATCTGGAATCTAAATTTCGCTATTATTGTGTGAAAACGGTTTTGCGTTTAACAATCTACGCCGCGGGTCGAGAGCTTGTCAACATGTAATCGTAAAAGTTTAAGTAACTGTCCTCTCCTAAATAGAGTCGCAATGTCGCACCTAACATTAGTACTCAACACGAACCCACTCCATCCATTTTCTCTTGTCATGCTATCTCATTATTCTCCACTATGTCTTGCCACTTTCTGACAGTCGAACGTAGAACGTCATGTTCTACTCAATCAAATATTTTTCCCAACCTAGCCGTTTCTAACGGCCTTACATTTTCCTCTTTATTTCCACTACTTCTTTACCTTCACTTCCGGTGCTTGTTCCCTCCACATCAGCTTGACAGATGTACACATCGCATGCTGTAACTGAACTTATTCTCCTCGTTTTCTTCCCCACAATTTATTATCGACCCCACATTTCTACCGGCCCGTCAGTTGGCTGCATACTACACGTATATTCCTATTCCCGTGATAAAATTTAAACTATCATAGAGATGTGACGATGTACTTTAGCTGTTTCTTTACTATCTTCCAGTGTGTGTGTATGTGGGTGTGGGTGTGGACTATTTTCCCGTAATGTTGATTAGTTGTATGAACACTTGTCTTTTAGGATTAACCTTCTCATAGTTTCTATATAAAACATATTTAGAGCATCATCCATCCTTGGTGGCATTCAGTCTCTTTCTCGCTCCAATGATCCACTTTGGTTCTTTCTCACCTTCATAAGATTTGATTTTGTTATGAGTTCCTTTTGCATGTTAAATAGTCCTAACTTTATTGAAAAAGTGCCTTTTCCCAACTGTTTGAGTGTGGTGCCACATGCTGATCTTAGACATGATGTTTTGATCAGTTTAGGCCTATTATTAATCTTGATTTTATTGTACTCCCCCTCTGAGATGACAGCTTTGGTTGCCCCTGTGTCTGTTGTAAAAAATATGGGCAATCCTTATATCGAGACTTTAATGTATACGCCATTGCTATATTATTTTCTTCTCCGAATAACGTTATTAGCTACAATTGTTAACTTTATTTCGGCCATTTATGTTCCAAAGGTCATTTCCTCGGCCTCTAGGGTCTGCCCTTTCTAGTTTAAAGCCTCGTGATAGTTTCCAGCTATCTGGACCCTTGCCCTATTTCCATATGTCTCCCTAATTGAATTTGTACTCGTTCTGTTATAGTTATTTGTTCTCCCTTTTGCATGTGCCCGTGTAGGACAATCTCTGGAGTAATGACCTTGTTGCTGACATGCAAAACATGTCACAGTTCTATTAGGGTTGGTAGATTTATGCTTCTTTTGTTTCCAACGTGTCAGATCTATGATATTGGCCAATAACAACTGTAGTAATCCCTCCGTCTCCTACTCGTCTCGGTTGTGATTACTTGTTTGTCTTCTTTCTGATCTTGTTTCGTATTTTGAGTGTTATCGTTATTACCTTTTAATGGTAGTTTTACATTGGAAGGCACCCTAAATATATGTTCACTCTCGTCATTGGTCTCATCTTCATTGTCATTCTCAATTTCACTATTGCTATACCTAGTTTGCCGGACAAACTGTCTTATTTTCTTGTAACCATACGGCTCCCTTGTATTTGGTCTCCTTGTTTGTATGAGGTTGACGACATGATATACCGCCTCATCAATATCGGTCGGTTCTTTGTGGTATTCAACCTCAAATCTTTTTTCAGAGTCTGACCTCAATCTATCTAAGAACTTCATTAGATCTCTATAGCCATGTGCGCGGTCGTATAATCTCTTCAACTCAGCCGCATATTCTTCAGCATTTCCCCCAGCTTTCACGGATACTAAACTTAACCGTATAGGTCCTAGGGGTTTCTATTATCCTGAATCGGCTATTCAGTTCTTTAACAAGTTCTTCGTAACTTGTTAAAACTCATTTGGGTAGCTGAGAGAAATTCGCCAGTACTACGCTGTAATTTTGGTAATAACTGATCAAGCATGTCATCTTCATTTCAGTTACACCTTTCTGCAATTGCTTCGAAACGATTTCTCCATACGTTCCAATCCTCTTTGCCCCCGTAAAATCAGGTAGTTTTACGTCTTGAACTCTACAGCTCCTCTGGTATGCCGGTATGTTCGAACCTCCCTTCTATAAAGGCACCCCTTCTATAAAAGCACCCCTTCTCCCATTTTGCGCATCATGCCCCTGTCTGATCTCGTGGCCAAAAGATGGTCTCTCATAATTCTGATTTGAATTTTGGTTTATATTAAATCTCTCTTGTTTAGATGTAAATTGTACTCTCTGGTCGTCTTCTCTCTCTACACACATTGCTCTTCGTCTTTCTACTCGCTCGTCATACCTGCAACTCTCATCTGATCTAGATGGTTGGTTGTGTTGAACAGTATTGGGATACACACAGTAAGCAAAATGGCTTTGATAACAGTCGCCTTATCTATAATCAATATCAACAATAATTTATTTATTTTTATTTAAAATCTATCTTATTAACCAATTCGCTATTAAAATATATATTCTATCAGTTTGATTTATGTTGCTTATTATTTAATATCTATTATTTATAAACGATGCCTAAACGTACCCTTTAATACTTATAAAAATTCCCAATAATAAATATAAGTCTTGTCCTTATGAAGAAACATTACGGAGTCCCTGCATAATTATGAGGGAGTCCATTTATACAGCTCCCGGCGTTCTCCATTCTCCCCACATTCCCGCAAATCCTACAACGGCTTCCCTCTGACGTTACGTCGCCTTTCCCGCATCGAAAAATGTGGGGAAATCGGACTCAAAATCATCTTGATAAAAACAACAGAGATTTAACGTTATAGTTGAATGAAAGTTAATACAATAACTATAGTAATGCATGGAATAAGCTTCAAATTAAATGACCAGTACATAGTTTACCTCTTCAAAATATAAATAAACAGTTATTTTAATAGTTGAAATGAAAATTTCGTGAATGACAGACGGATACAGATTTTGACCTGTGTGACGTCACCTAACCCTTAAATACACAAAATACATAACCCAGAATTCATCTTTGTTCACTACACGCAATATAAATAAACAACAATAAGTATGCAGATGTTTTAAATACTACAACAAACTTTGTGAAGAAACTAACAGTCTGCAAACGGACTATGAATGGAACAGGTAAACTATCCTACAACATGTACAATGAATCAAACAACTGTAACTGTATGATTAAATTAAAAAGAAATTACTTAAAATGTAGAGATCGAAAATTAGCTAAAACTTCCTGCATTCAACTGTACATAAATTCGGACATGCACTATTCATACACTATTGATATTGTACATTCCTATTAATATTGATGACAATAATATACTGTATTGACACAGGTACACATATGCTAAAAGGTCAAGAAATAAATACTTTAAATTGAATGAATCAATAGTATTAACACACAACATCAAACATACTTATATAGCCCATAGCATATACATGACACATTGGTCTGTAACAGGGCATCACAATATTATCATTAACAGAATGACCTCTTTTTAATTAAACTAGTACCTGAAGCTCGCATTAGGCGTTCTGATGGTTCAATACTATATGAACTATATATCTTGTACTAGTAATCATTTTCTAAATTACATTAAGTGATCTGTTGGTTCAATACATTAATGAACCTTATAAATATGACCAGGAACAGGAATACATACTATACATGTTATAGTAATGAACCGTATATCGGTCACAGAATACTTTAGGATTCTTTGGGTTCAGAACATAAGTAGAACCTTTTACAATTACGCTAGTACCTAAATGAAGATACTTCGGCTCGCATTAGGCGTTCTGAGGGTTCACTACTAATGAACCGCGTATCTTGTACTAGTACTCAGTATCTAGATTACATTTAGTGATCTGTTGGATCAATACCTTAATGAACCTTATACATAACACCCTTGCGTTATATGTAACATATGCACAAGTATTCAATAGCCATTTCAACAATGTTTTATTCTGTTAACGGAATAATTCTATACTCTATATATGAGTTACAGAATAACTATACACATTTATATTTTAAGAATAAAAGCGAGGTAATCAGTAGAAGTTAAGTTACTGAGGTTAAGTGGTTTAACCAATGTGTAGTTTTGGGAAAATAACGCAAACTATGACCTCGGTATTTTTTGTCGTTCAGCAATATCTACCAATGCCAACAATACACATGACAAAGTATCAAAGACATAAAGTGAGGCAATCACATAAAGCTAACTGATAATAAATTACCTAACTAAGATTAAGCTTAGGGAAAGTAACGCACAATATGACCTTGACCTATGTATTTTGTGTCGTCCAGCAATGTCCACCGATGCCAACAATACATATGACCAAGTATCAAAGACATAAAGTGAGACAATCACATAAAGTTGACTGAGGTTAAGTTACCTAACCAATGTTAAGTTTTGGGAAAATATGCAAAATTTGACCTTGACCTTGGTAATATTTGTCGTTCAGTGAGGTCCACCAATGCCAACAATACATATGACCAAGTATCAAGCAGAGAAAGTGAGGCAATCACATAAAGTTAATTGAGGTTAAGTTACCTAATCAAGGTTGTTACCTAACCAAGGTTAAGTTTTGGAAAAATAACGCAAAATATGATCTTGACCTTGGTCATTTTGGCATTAGGTGATCTCCCTTGACCCAACAAAGCACCTGACAAAGTTTCAGAAAAATTCGAGAGGTTGTTGAGAGTTAGTTGATTTAAAATATGGCCGCCGCCGCCTCCCAGAAAAGTGACTGCTATATTCGCCCACCATAGTGGGTAGCGAGACAACAAGGAGATAAAATTAACAAATTACTTGAAACAATAATGTTTAACATGTATATTTTGAACTTGCCTCAGAAGTATAAGTTATTACAAAAATATGAATCTACATTTCCCCATTGCGAGCCGCAAGTTAGGCAAACAACTAACGGTAATATGCTCAACAAAAAAAGAAACGTCCGCTGATGTTGATGCTGATTGTCTAGACAGCAAAACAGATTAATGATGTTTTAAGAATAATTAGACCGCCAAACATGTTTTTGAAAAGTTCAGTATACAAGTGAGTTTGCCCCCTTTTTGTTAAAACATGCATTTTGGCCACAAAAGAAATTTAAATCTACGAACATTACCGAAATTTGTCCGAGACAATATTCTCTATATGTTCCTTTTTAAAAAAAGTCACAAACAGATATTACACAGATTATGTAGATGGCAACTTTTGATTATCAACAATCATGAAATTACCTCCCTTTAAAGTTTCCATATCATCCATAAAATAGTTTTGCTTGGCAAATTTGAAACTGTTTAATGGGATATTTAGTACTCACTTAAGTGTGCTTACAAACATCAAACATTGTTTATTAAAGCGCTGTGTTGGCTTTTATACGCCGGAGGCCCCGGATTCAATCCTCAGTGGTGCCACTGAGTTTCGTCGGTGTGTTCTTGGGCAAGACACTTTCCTTTAGCCTCGTCCGTCGGATGGGGACGTAAACCGGGCGGTCCCGTGTATCGGTCTATCCTCCGAACACGTTAAAGAACCATAGGAATCTATTCGATAATAAGAGTAGGGCACGGTTTCCGGATTCCTATGTATCCATCCCCTCTCTCTGGGGCGGCTCTAAATAACCTATACTGTGTTGATGAGCCGTTAAACAACATTCAAAACATGCAAGCAATGTATTTATTCATTAAAACAAAAATATGTTACTTTTGTTTATACATTGTACGTTTTGGCTTCTGGAAGGTACGTTTTGACTTTTTTATTAGGGTACGTTTTGACTCGGTACGTTTTGGTTACGGTACGTTTTGACCGGATCCCACCTCAAAAACTAGCATATGGAAATACCAGCAAAAAAGTCGGAAGTTGCTTTTTTGGATCTGTATATTATCTCCCAAATTGATCTTTTACATTTCTACGTCTGTAAGGTTGGTTAAATTAATTTTGAATAAATGAGTGACGCAGTGTAGCTAACTTGATAAGGAAATAATAAACCGCTACCAAACAATTACTTGTTCTATGTAATCTATATATTGTTTGAGACGCCCCCGAAATTTGCCGCGGATCTATCCGCTCGCTGAGAACATAGTCGACACTTACGTGTGGTGCAATATGTCCGTGGACACAATGGCACGTTGCAGTCATATTGACACTCTACCAGGCTATATATGTTAGCTAGAAAGCATACATATGACTTCTTTTATAAAATACAAAGATGCGTTGCAGTCATATTGACACTCTACCAGGCTATATATTTTAGCTAGAAAGCATACATATGACTTCTTTTATACAATACAAAGATGATCATGTATATATGAATATGTTAATTGAAAAGTATAGACAGTCACAACGTAATTACTCAGTGACTTGACAGAAGTCAGAGCAACATGAGAACAAATCGTTACGGTCATACAGACACAAATTAAAAGTTAAATATTCGTTAAGACTTACAGTAGACGTCATCATAAGGTAAACACTATGTCGGGTCAGTGTACAATCAAAGAGGCAATCATAGTGGTGTACTGTAAATGGGTCAACCACTAAACTATTGTTGTGTTTGCTCATCATCACTCCCCATTCCAACATGATGTGACCGAAGCTGTTAAAGGGTCGGAAACACCATTAACGAATTTAAACTGATAGAATAATAATATTACTACACAGTTTGATTTAAGTAATTCCATTTCTAATTTAAAAAAATATCATGAACACAATACATTTCTTCTCTGACACCTTATTTTAGGCACATTAGAATTACAACAGATGAAGACGTCACTTTCATTCTTAATCTATGCGAATTAATCACGAAGAACGCATTAGAACAGTATCAGACACGCATTAGAACAGTATCAGACACGCATTAAGGATACAATAAAGTGAGCATTATAACGTTTATAAACACGATTGTTATATACAATATAACACATTTGGTCTATTAGGTCTGGAACATTAAATTCTACAAGCAACCATTTTAGTTAAATACGCATGTAAAGTGTTCGAAAACGTATTAAAGCAACATATTATACCTCATTTGCATATTCCACTCTTTATTTAATGTGAAGTCATCCGGTCCATAAACTTGCATATTGACCGGGCCCGGTCCGAGAGCTATAATTTCGGACGTGTGAAAAAAAACGACGTCAAATTTAAATAAAACATAAAAGGTAATGTTTTCATTTGTTGGTCAGATTCGGTATAATATAACAAATAATGTATGGTGCTTCGATCCATATGCAGTTTATGGACTGGGCAGTCATACCTAGAATATTATATGGACGTCAGCTTTGCTTCGGTCCATATAACATTCTAGGTCTGACTGCCCAGTCCATAAACTTGCATATAGACCTCAGCACCATACATTATTTGTTAAATATTAACCAAACGTTCATTGTGTTATTACGTTTCACAGATATCTGTTACTTTACTTGATTGCTATCTTATACATAATGTTAATACTCTGAAATTACTACACATTGTGATATATTTTCTCATAATGTATCACAGTGCCGCTTTACGTAATCCTTCTGATACTATTATGATTCAGAACCAAGGCCTGGGCAAAAACGGAAGTTTCAAATCATCACTCACTTTTGGGCGATTTTGGCGAAACTTTGAGAGATTCTGTGAGACTTTCAAATAACGTATTTTAAACCCTATGTTAATTAAATGTTAGTTTTTTACTTTGAACTTGTGAGAAGCAGCAAATGACGTCAGAAAGTGTAACCGATGCATCATCGATTGACGTTTTACTAGATATACACTTATTAAAATATATGAGCGTGAAATAACGCGCGAATAAAAACGGCTAACCGCTAATGTGCAATTAATTTGGCCTAATCTGCACAGACCGATATCTGCAAGTAAGACATATGCATGATATGGTCTGGCAGGCTGAGACTAGTAAATCAGAAGAGTGCTGATACTTACTATATCTGTGTATCTATAGAACACCACCGCTGCCATGTTCGTGATAAAAGTAATAGACGGAAAGTTGCATTGGAAAAGGTACCATTACGAGCAACTGTCAGACGAGTTCTCATTATAAAACTTCACATATGATTGCCTCCCATTACTGGCGTGATACCGAGATCATGGTGGTTGGGAATTTATAGTGTAGAGAGATTACGTAAATCACATTGTTCGCTTAACGGGAGTACATCAGGATTTTCATGCGGGTCTACGTGTCCGACTAAAAATTGACAAATATTAATATTTACTATTCTGAAGAGCCTAAACATAATGAACGAGCCTACATATTACCCCTTATTTGTAAAGAAATTGATTCTGCACAGTAATACGTGCTATCCTAGGTTTCGCACCAGGGTTAATTTCTGCATTCTACGTCCGATTCCGTCCTGGCTATATGGCCTTTTCAAAGTTTAGACATTAACAAAATGGTTCTAACGTCACAATTTAACTGATATAAATGTAACTGAAACATTTTTATAATTTAAGATGTTTCTAGAAAAACCCTGATGTACCCCTTTAAACATTTTTAAGTTATCATTCTCATAGAATATAGATTTAAAATAAAAAAAATAGTTTTTGAATCTAACAATTTATGTATGGATTAACAGTTTATTAAAATAAATTAAAATAAATGTTCATCCGAGTAAAAGAATAAGAACAAATAAATAGAGAATAATTAACAGCATAAATTTGATACTGAATTTATGTCACGAGGGAAAAAAGTTGTAATTTTGTTAAAAAAACGAGTGACATTAATTCAGTATCAAATTTATGCTGTTAATTATACTGTTTATTATATAACTTTACGTAAAAGAAGAAATATAGAAATATTTTAACTTTAAACCAGTGTGTTTTTTAACAAAGTAGTTAAGAAAGTAGTTCCGGCAAAGTTATATCATCACTAGTGATGATATAAAAAAAAGTTATATCGTCACTAGTGATGATATAACCTTTTTTGTGTGATACTAAAATTACGTCATTCAGAGTTCAGTGTAAATTTATGACAGTTATGTAATAAAAGAGTTTAATAAACTGTAAGTTATATATTTGCTCTGTGTCAAACAACTATTTATTATTTAAAATGAAGAGAAACTATGTTGGTTATATACACATATACACAAACAAAGTGTAAATTAAAAACAAAACCTCTGTTCTTAAATCAAAATACTTATTGTTAATATCATACTTTTGTGGCAAGACAAGGTTAGTAGCTATCTAAGGATTTAAAAGTAAATTGTTTAATATAAACAAGTCTACAACCATGGATTTAAACAACGTGTTAGTTGTATCTGCATTGGTGATACAGGTTTGTATTATGTGGTTGGTATTTTATGTGCTAATTATTTGTTATTGTCACTAACATTTCAACATAACATAATCTTTATTGTTCACTGCTGTCTATTATAATAAAAGCAAATGCGTAACATAACATAACATAACATAATATAACTTTCCATAACATAGGTGTACCATAACACAACACAACACAACACAACGCAACGCAACACATCACAGCATAGCATAACATAACACACTTTTATTCAGCATTAAACCATTACAATAGTTTATAGCCTACAACTTGAATCTGAAAGTGCTGAATCCGGCGGGGTTTGTATAACGGACAAAATCTGAATAAGATTAACATGCCATGAATAACAAAGTGCAGGAAAGATGAATAGAAATGGGGGAAAATAGCGCGCGACGCGAGTTGTTCCTGCCATTTTTGCATCTTGTCAATTGGTATAGCGTTCAGGACCCAGTTTTATTAAACATCTTACGATAAGTCTATTTTAAAATTGTTCACTTTTTTTCGCCTAAGCGTTCAATGTAGACAATTATGTGTGCACGTAGTATAAAAAAATGAAATGAAATCACATTTAGTTGAAAAGTGAGATTTATAGTGAAGCATTTAAGAAATTGATTGTTTCATAAAACGGGGCCCAGATCCGTAATGCCCTCTACGTTTCTGTTCTTGCACATCTAGACCTTGAACTCTACACTCTATGAAAGTTTTGATCGAATTCGATCTTATATACAGGAGATATAACGATAAAAAGATTTCCATATATGCTATATTCCAACACAATAACAATCCAGTGGTGTCTAAACATGTTTGTTTTCATTTCATCTTATCATTAATAATAATTCACTGACATCGTGAATCACTAAAAAACTTTCGAAATAGTTCTTGCTATATACAATTATACAGCAATACGCATGTTGTTTTCACGTTCTACCAGAAATTCGCCATAAAAATAGTTCTAACAATGCGTATACATATAATTTGTTATATTTTGCTCTTTTCTTTTCAAATATTTTTGATATTTTGTCACTTGGACTATTATTGTTTTCCTATTACATACATAGCTCGTCTTAGTATAAGTCAGTTCTCATTACATTCAGTTCATGCGAACCTGGAGGCACTATTTATCTACGCGGAGGCATATAATTTGAATGCGGTTTGGCTGCCACTTATGTGCTATTTTTAGCTCTCAGAGCTATTTTTAGCTCAGAAATCTTGCCAGCCTTCAATTTTTGGTATACCAGTCTATTAACATTGCAGCGGGGAGTTTATTCCCCGCCGCAATAATACAAATCTCTTTCGCTCATTCATGGTGAAATAATGCAAACATATATACATATTAAATGTGCATTTCCATTATTGTAAAGGAAGAATGCAATTATTATATATATTCTGATATCTTTCATTCATAGATACTCCCAGGCAAAATGTCATTATAAAAGTTGTTACACAATCGCATTGATTGTGTAATTATTTAAAACGCGCTTTTCAGAGGAATAATATAGGTATTTGCTTAACTTTTCGAGTAAGTGTTTAGTTTGCTTAGACAGGATAGTATCAAATAGATTAAGTGTTAGCCATATACAGAAAAATCTTGGTAAATTCTTTGTTCTCAATTCAAAATAGTACAGACACACAAGCAAAATATTACATTCACTCTCTATAACTGTCATGTTACAATATACACATCTCTCACTCGCATCGACCACGAATTGTAGAGTTCACAAAACACAGCCATCCAACTGTATGCATTTAAAGCAACAATCTGTTTGTGTATAAGCGTGAGTATAAAAGCTTAATTAAAGTTTTAATAAAACAATTTATGACGTTTGTTAGCACAGTTAATTGAGAAAAAATAATCGATTTAACAGTGTCAGAGATGCCGAGTGTAATCAGTTATAGATGATATCAATTCAGTATTTTTATTTGGCATAACATTTACATGTTTATTGCCTAAACAAGGCGGAATACAATACACAATATTTCAGAGAAGTGTACAAACAAACATACATACTTCATTTAGAGAATGAATATATATGTTCTACGCAAAGTAAGAATATGGACGATTCCGGAATTGCTCTGCGCAAAGTAAGAATTCTTAAAATGCGCAACAATTCCGGAATTGCGCAGGACCATTCCGGAATTGCGCAAGGGGTTAGGTTAAAATATATAAACCACGCTTTAAGTGTCTCTGCACAATTTGAAAATGTTTTGCTCAAAGTAAGAATTTGTGTTATGATGTGTATAGGAAGATACTAATTTTAAACCTAGTTATATTTCATTTTAATATACTTATTTTGCTTCATCCATCTGCGACGAACAGATAATTCTTAGTTAAGTATCGCGTATGATTAACATAAACTTAATTATTTACAAAACAATTTGAAGCCCTTTACTTCAACAATACTTTCCATGTTCCATAATATTTGGTACTATTTTTAATTATTTCAAACGAGGTTGCAGGACAATGCACTTTATTAAAAGTACATTATTTGCCCATTTAATTACGTTACGCCTACACAGGCCGTGAGTATGGTTAAAGTTTCTGCTTATCAAAGAAAACTATGTAATACTACCTAATATGTCGGAATAATTAAATAAGACGGTTCTATCTGTTGAATCGAAAATCACTCTTTCATTGGCTTTTCATAAAGAAAACAAGTTGGTAGACAGATATAACTAAGAGAAATCAACGTTATAAAACGCAACTCTGACTTGCAACATTATTTAGATATCGATGAAGAAAAAAAAACGAAAATAATTCTCGGCATATTTAGATTGTCCTCACACAACCTCGACATAGGAAGAGGAAACCAAGAAAATTATAGAGAGGAAAGAATAATGCAAACTTTAATATATGAATTTTATTGAAAACGCTCGTGCGTACTTTTTATAAACCACTTATTGCTTGTGTGTCCTTTTCATGCGTTAATCTGATATAAAGGGAAAAAAGAAAGAAAAAAGTAGATTTAAGTGATAGTTTTAAACAGGTAATCACCTTTTTTTTCAGTAAAACATGTTTTGAAATATGTTTTTATTGTGGAAATATCTGTTATAATTTAGGCCAGGCCTTCGGTTCCCAAATGTTCTCCAAGAAGCGAAAACGGGGTTGGCTGGGGTATGAAATAAACCGTAATTTCGTGACTTAGTGACAAATACACGTGACTCTGTTACACTTACCTTAGTTACTTAACGAATGGATATTACCACTTATCAATATTATTGTGATTATTAGTCAAGGATTCAGTCTAATTCTCTTTTGATTGAATGGACATAACGGAGCCAACATGTATTTATTTATAAGAAAAGTAATTAACATCATAAATCATTTAATACATGATAATAACATAGTTCTCAGATATCATATTTGGCGAGGAGGCTCGAGCCTTATATAAGATGCAAGTTATATGTATTTGAATTTACAAACAAATATTATATTACATGCAAATGTGTTTACACATATATGCCAATAGAAACACTAATTATCACTATTTTAATTGCTAATCGTATTAACAGTCCAGTTGCTTGTGTGTTCATAAGGGACACAAATGTTTGACTAGTTGGCCAAGAACAATAGTTATGATGAAAACAGTCATTACGTATATTTCTGTATTTAGGACATACCGTTAAAAATGATACTCGTTTTCTACAACATTCATATTACATTTTGTACATAACCTCATATTTCGTTCAATATTTCGAAATCGACCTTCTTCAATTGCAAGTTTGTGTGCAGAACATCTAAATCTAGTTAATGCTTTACGGTGATTTACATTAACAACGCAACTTAAATATTTTTCAATCTCAAATCCTTTTTTAATTTTGACATATGTTTCTAGCTAGGGTGAGTTATTAATTTCAGAATATAATGTTTGTAGATATTGGTCTGAAATCCTTTCAATAATCTTTGAATTTGTAGATTTGATACCGTACTGTTATTCCATATGTAGCCAAATCCCAGACTATCTAAAAGGTTTTTTACTTGAAACGTCCATGAATTTTCGTTTACGACGGTACCGTCCACATCAATATCAACATAAAATACTTTATGCTTTAATGATTCCGTTGATTTCATTATCTTAAACCAGTATTTTATAATTCTCATTTTTCTAATTACGGCTAAAGGAAATTTTCCCATTTCGCCATAAACAGAATTGTTAGTAGTTTGAGCTCGTACACCAAGAACTTGTTTTACAAATTTAATGTGTACACGTTCTATATCTGGTGCAGCATGAAACCCCCATATTTCAGAACCATAATGTAATATTTGTGCTACCATGGTATCGAAAAGTTTGATTTTTTCAGAGACATTTAGTGGCACAGCCTCAAATAATGAATTAAGTGAAAACACAGCTTTTATGGCTTTTTACATATGGGCTATCACAAAGGGAATTTTCAGTGACCATTCTACAACTACCAGATATTGGAATTTATATTGGTACGGTCACTATGACGTCACAGTGTTACCAAGTACACCATGCTACAAAAAAGACAGAGTCTGTCTCATCAGCGAGTTGGCTTATTTAAACACCTCGATGGGGTAGCCCATCTTGGTGTTTAAATAAGCCAACTCGCTGAGACCAGACTGTCTATTACTTGTTATTACTTGTTAATGAAAGTTATTTTCATGTAGTCTCTTATAACTCTTTAAGAATGGCATAGTTAAAAGCATATGCGACTTGTTATTGTATATACTACTGTACTATGACGAGACTTGATTAAACTATAAAGCCTATACAATCTAGCAAACCCTATTTTATCAAAATAGCATTTAATTTCTAGCCGTAATTACGGCTTTTGAGATCTAAAGATACATAAAATAACCTATATATACATATGTACGTATTATTTCATATTTTCACTATAACAACTTTGACGCCTATGTTTATATGATCTTGTCTGGTTACTTTAACATAAATACACATTAAGATTGGTAATAAATGACCATGGATTGTAAAACTTATTCTTATATTTTAGATTACAGCCAATACATCACGAATACGATACACTTGTGTATGTTACCATGGTTTAAACATGTTGTAAATAGTCTGGGGAAAAAGAGTCACCGCTTTCTGTATAATCAAAATTAGTGCTTTCAGAAAGAAATCTTAGATTATTACTAATTTGATAACTTAGATTATTACTAATTTGATAATATTTACATTAGATAAAACATATAACATATATGACTATGTTAGTCATGTTATCAAATCTAATGAATATTTTTGTGACGGGGTTTGTGTAACGGACATAATCTTAATAAGATGAATATGCCATGAATAAAAAAAGTGCGGTAAAAATGAATAGAAATGGGGCAAAATAACGCCCGACGCCCGACGCGAATTGATCTTGCCATTTTTGTATATTGTCAATTGGTATAGCGTTCAGATCCGGAATGCCCCTCTACCTTTCTACTGATTTTCGCTGAAATATCGTATATACGTTGAAGGCGGAAGAACTAACCTGTTTGTACCGGTAGGGGACTAATAAACTGAAGGGTTGCCATATTACGCCGCCGCTTGATTTTTTGTGTTGTTGTTTTTAAACCTCTTCAGCAGCAATAAAGTCAGAATCCTCGCTACTACTTAATACAGATCAGTAATTCGCCATAAAAATATTTTTCAAAAATGCGTATAAATAAAATTTGTTATATTTGTCTATTTTTTTCAAAGAAGTTTGATATATTGTCATTTGGAATAGTATTGTTTTCCTATAACATAGTGATTATACATAGCTCGTCTTAGTTCTTCTCATTACATTCAGTTTATGCAAACCCGGAGGCATTATTTATCTACGCGGAGGAATATGATCTGAATGCTGTTCGGCTGCTTTTCAGTTAAAACATCTGACCAGCCTTCAATTTTTGGTATACGATTCTGTTGACATTGCAGCGGGGAGTTTGTTTCCCGCCGTATAAAAAGCAATAACTGAAACACTGTCACATCTAAATAGAAGACACGGCAACCTTGTATATATTTCTTTTAATTTGCGGCGTTCACTTATTCGTTCTACATGTTGCATATTTGAAAATCGTTATTAACATATATATTTATCACATAACTTACGGTGTGGGAGTGGAATAACACCATTCTATATTTTCGATATACCACTAGTTATATAAATATGCAAATAAGCGTAGCAATAGCCTCGCATTATATCATTTTGCCAACTCGTTTAATAAATTCAATAATGAATGAGAACTAATGTAAGATCCTCTATATATTTTATATTAATAATTTAAAGGTTATTGCCGATTGTATTGTACCAATCAAAGCACTGAAAGTGCTGAATGTGTTTGTGTAACGGACGAAATCTGAATAAGATGAACATGCATGAATAACAAAGTGCAGGAAAAATAAATCGAAATGTGGAAAAATAGCGCGGGAGTTGTTATAGCCATTTTTGCATCTTGTCAATTGGTATAGCGTTCAGATCCGGAATGCCCCTCTACCTTTCTGTTCTTGCACAACTCCGAATTCTACAATCTATGAAAGTTTTGATCGAAACCGATCATAAATACAGGAGATATAACGATAACAAGATTTCTATATATGCTATATTCCGATACAATAACAATCCAGTGGTGCCTAAACGTGTTTCTTCATTTCGTCTTATCATTAATAATAATTCACTGACATCGTGAATCACTAAAACACTTTCGAAATAGTTGCTGCTATATACAATTATACATAATAAAGCAATAATCATGTTGTTTTCACGTTCTACCAGTAATTCGCCATAACAATAGTTCTCAAAAATGCGTATAAATATAATTTGTTATATTTTGCTCCTTTTTTTCCAAAGATTTTTGATATATTGTCATTTTGGAATATTATTATTTTCCTATTACATACATAGCTCGCCTTAGTTTAAGTCAGTTCTTCTCATTACATTCAGCTCATGCGAACCCGGAGGCACTATTCGTCTGCCATTTATGTGCTATTTTTAGTTCTCAGAGCTATTTTTAGCTCGGAAATCTGGCCAGCCATCACTTTTTTGATAAACCATTATGTTAACATTGTAGCGGGGTGTTTGCTAAACAAATTGTACTGTGATTAAAAAGTCTACAACAGCACTATTGTGTCCTTTCTCTAAAAAGCAGCAACTTTTTTTTTCTTTTTTTTTTAAAAATCATCTCGGGATTTCTCTGGGCCCGTATTCATAAAGCAACTTAAAAGGGAAATATTAAGTCAAGATTTAAGAGTTTTACATATGTTTAAATATCCTATTAACCTCTCGGAGACACTTCAAATCATCTATTTTAAGATAAATATTTAGCTGTAGGTTTTATTTATCCATAACCTTAATAACAATATTAAGAAACTGTCTTAAATCGATGGATAAATGTCCTTAATATTTTTTATAAAATTTGACTTAAGTTATGCTTTATGAATATGGTCCCAGGAATATTAGGTGGAATTGTGTATGCAGTTACATAGTGAAAATTCTCGAGTTGCACATTACGTGTTCCGAGTATTAATTTTCATACCCAAGACAACACAATCTCCAAGAAGCGAAAATGGGGTTGGCTGGGGTATGAAATGAAACCTTAATTTTAGCTTAAAAAGTTTACATATTCTAAAATTAAAACATTTAATAGGTAATTTTAAACAGGTTATCGCATTTTTTTCGGTAAATAATGTTTTTAAACGTGGTATATTGTCGAAATATCGGTTATAACGTCCTGCAAATATAAACTTTCCCATCGTTTAATGGAATTAAGACGAGACCACGTAATGATTTCGTTTTGTCAAAGTTTAGAATATGTATGTGGTAGTCAGTTCTCACTAAAGATGTGATTGTTTTATATTCTTTTAAAGGTACACTTCCTATACTATCGTTAAAGGTACTTATCGTAATGAACTTAACTATTTAAAAGAATATAAAACAATCACATGTACACCAGTCGTGTTCATACTTGTCTGATCCTGCTGAACTTTGCGTGACAAATGATTTTATTTTAAAGGGACACACGGCAATCTTGAAGTTTTTATCAGACAGCAAAATTAGCCTCTCGAGTTATTTATTCAGTGACATTTTGACTTTAAACCTGCTTGCATATCATTAAATAAAATTTTGAGTTTTCAATTTTCATCGTTATTTTACCAAATGTTGAAATATATTATTGGTGCAATATTGACAAAAGTCAAGAATATACAAAAACAAATTGCTTTATACAGTTCTTATAATTAACATTAATGATTTTAATAATGCATGTTATGCATAAAAACTGACGGGACGCCGCAAGTTTTTAAAAATCAAGATTGCCATGTGTCCCTTTAAGAAAGATTATTCATTTCTGGAAAAAAAATCGAATCAAGTTCTACAATGGCAGAAAGACTTTCATTACCAACTGGAAACATATATTTTCACGTTTATATCAAGGTGTAGTGTTACGTATTGTTTTAATCAATAGCGCTAAGTCATCTATGACAAAACAAGGCTGAGATTTTGTTGCTAGTCGTAATCTTGCATTTATTGGAAACGATAGCATTACGATCCAATGGAAGACGAGTTTACATTAAAGCATCTCACGTGTGATTGATTCCCATGCTTTACCCTCGAGATATTGAAATAGTGAAGTATATTTACGCCAACATCGTATGTATCTCTTATTCGTGGAAAAGAGTGTTAGTCTACAGGGTCGTTTTGCGCTTAGCGTGAAATATATTTGAAAACAAATCACATTGTTATCTTAATATAAAAATATATTTATGGATTAAAAATTAGCTAATTTAAAATACATATTAGAATAAGTGTTCAGAAATACATATCTATAATTAAATATAATTTCAAGCTGAGAAAAATATATTGAACTTGACTTCTTTTGCGGACTACACGGATTTTTAAAACATTTACACTTTTAGCATTTAAACGAAGGTTAAATGGACATTAGATACGTGTACAAAAACAAATCATAACAGAAATGCAGTCATACAGACATTCTGACTGTTATTTCATGCGGATCAGTTAAGCGTCCGTTTGACAAGAACAATCGTAAGGGGTTCTTTCAAAGGATTAAAACATATGGTATATTAATAATACGTCTACAATCATGGATTTAATCAACGTGTTACTGGTTGCAGCATTGATGATTCGGGTTAGTACAAATTCATATTAAATTGTTATTTTAACTGTTCATCCAAATAATGTAAGTGTTTTAAAAGGGTCACAATGCAATCTTGTTTAAAGGGAAAATGACAATCTTGATTTTGTGTTTTAAAAACCCACGGCGTCCCATTAGTTTTTCCACATAACTTGCATTTGTTCAATCATTAATATTAATTATAAGAATAATGTAAATTTGTTTTGTTTGTAATAATGTAAAGCAAATTTTGTTTGCATATTATTAAATGTTGATTATATTGCAGCAATGATATATTTAAACCTATGGTAGAATAAGACGAAAGCAAGGAAACTCAAAATTGTATTTATTTATATGCAATGCAAGCAGGTTTATTCAAAATGATATTGGATAAATAAATGGAGACGCTACTTTAACTCTTAATCCGCTACATATAATGGACTGCTTTTTCTTTGAATTAAGACCGCTCCATTTTGATGTGACAAAAGGGTGTTTTGGGGAAAATGACTGATCAGCAGGCAGATCTGGGTTTACAATGGACGCAAATGATATAGTCGTGCTTAGCGGGTTAAGGGTTAAGTGACTGATAACAATTCAAGATTGCCATGTGTCCCTTTAACATATATTTCCACGCATCAAACAGGACATATCAAACGTCTCAAAATTGAAATTTTATATTTCTTTCTTTCGACCGCTAGTTTTGAGAAATAATGGAAAACAAGTGATTAAAAACATATTTCCTCTTAAACTGTAACTGCCCATTACGTTCTGCGAGTATTAACTTTCATACCCCATCCAACCTCTTCTCCAAGAAGCGAAATCGGGGTTGGCTTAGGTTTGATATAAAACCTTAATTTGAGCTTAAAGTTCTTCAGCCATGTTTCGTCTCATGAAATGTTTATGTTTATTTAAATCGGAATCAATACACAACAATAGATATTTACAATTCACACATTGCAATATCTGTGAAAAGCGAGAATGAGATTTTATTTGATGACGTAGAAAACTTTGAACAAGTAAATTAATCTACATGTAAATAGAGGATATTTGTTGTTGTGGAGTGAATAACATATTTCATTTCATCGAGAAGTGTGAAAACGTTATATTTTCACGAATGCGAAGCATGAGTGAAAATATAAAAGTTTTCTCACTTCGAGATGAAATAAAATATGTTATTCACGACAAAACAACAAATTTTCTTTTTATTTTATAATTTTACAAACAATTATTTAAGCAATTTCAACTAAACCGTTTTACACATGCTTCTTTCCCAGTCACGATGACGTAACGAAACGTTACATGACGTCACCTTTTTTGAAACCATTAACGTCACATGGTTGTACATTAAAAAAGTTGTCCCGGCAGCTACTGCGGAAATAAAACTCTATATTCCACAGTGTGGAATAACACTTTTATTTCACTGATAAAACACATTATTTCATTGCTTATCATAAAATAAATGTATTGTATTCATCAATTTTCTGGCAATAGTTGTGCAGCTATACAATTCAGATTTACCTCATTTCCCCGTGCAGTCCCACAATGGTAAAAGCAGTATCTACGTCAAGCAAATACATACAACTTAGTAGCCGATTTACAAATATGTTTCTCTCCGGGACTATCAAGAAATGTTCATATCATGTTTAAGAGTTGAATTTGTTAATTGATAGTACTACAAAAAGGTTGGCCAATCATCCTTAAAGGTTTGCATATTGTAAAATTAAAACATTTAATAGGCATCTTGCATCATTTCTTTAGTAATTTTTTTTAAACATGTTTTATTGTCGAACTATCCGTTATAAAATGCTGCTAATATAAGCTATCCCATCGCAGACTGGAATTATGGCGGGACCACGAAATGCTCAGTACATGTAACTGGCTATAATATGCCCTTATTATGTTGTACCTTAAATAAGAATGATAGCTCGAGTTATGTCCTTTTACGAACATTCGGAACTGATTTGAACTGAAGACGTTATTTTAACACAGACCTAATAACAAATTTATTAATATGTCTGTGATTTTAAGAGGTTATCCTAGTTAGCAAAATTGCTAATCTTCCTGAGGCCATCTGAAATGAAATTCTGTTGTTTATAGATCTATAGGGAGTACCTTACAATACAACAGCATGGGCATATGCTTTGCATTCGAACTAATATTGGTTGTATATATAGTATATATATCATTCTACTTCGACGTTTTATCTTTCGTTACGTATATAAATTGTCCGATTATCTTGCTAAGCTTTTGTTATTAAATATAGTCTGTTTGTTTAATAGTATTAATCCCAGACCTGAATAGTTCATGGCGGAGATTTCTTTATTTACACAGTCCCGTTTTATTGGGTTGACAGTATGGTAAGTGTGAGGTTTGGTGCACCCTAGAACCTGGTTTAAACCCCCAGCGGCCTTTTTTTGCCACTGACTGTTCCAAGGCGGTTGCTCTATTGTCAACCCTTTTGTGTTTGGGATGTCTTATTTGGCATTTTATTCATCATTACATTTGTTCTTTGTTTCTGTGTGTGTTTGTGGTTTACTGTCGTCTTTGGATGCTGCTTTTCCTGTTCGATTTTTATATCTATAATTGCTTATAAATACGTTGTTTTTAAATATACGATACGACACTAACGTAGCTAGTCAAAACAATCTACCAGACAATAAATAATTATCAAACGGGTTAAAAAGAATGGGTGAAAAAGGTCATATCAAATTGGAAATTCTTGAGTCTATTTGTAATTAAATGTTATTTGGCTAACTACAGAAAACGAACCGTATTACGCAAAGAGTCGAATGCTTGTTTGATTAGTTTACGTTCATTTCTGTTCAGAGTAGTCTTGTTAATTCAGTACGATAAATTATCACATGTCAAGAGAGTCGCCCCATTTCGATCATAGCAATTTTACTGTGGGTTCGCTTCTCACTCGCGACAAAAAAGAAATTCTCGCTGATTTTGTCTGTGTGTGTAGGACTTCTTTTCATCCGTAACATATAGCTAAGTTTAATTGATATGTTAATAAACAACAACATATTCATATGCAAGGAAAGGATAAATTGCATAAAACATGGGTATTTCCATACAACATCCTATGTCAGGCCTGAGCCGTCCTACCAGGCCGAGAGCTTTATAACGGGTATTTTCATATCACAGCCTATATCAGGTCTGAGACGCCATATCAGCCCAAGCTCTTGGGTGATATGAAAATACCAGTTAGACCTGATCAGCGTCGCTAGCGACCCTGGCCTGATATAGGGTGCGATATGAAAATACCCATTTAATATTCTTCATGTGTTGAAGCAACGATAATTAGAGATGTGGCTGCGCGTAAAACTTATATTCCGGTTTAAGAAAACCCTCTACGATGACAAAGATGTTAAAGGTAAATGAATGTTTAATTGACAACACTAGGTGAAACATCTCCAACGTTAGTTGTATTACAAACAGTATAATACTCGTTGTATCTTTTGAAAAGTACAGGTTTGTGTATATATCGTATTACTTGTTTATTTGGATTATAGATGTCTGCTTATTGTATAAAGGATTTAGTAACGATTTCCCTCCCGCGTATGTTTACATTATCGAGGCATGATACGTGTACGGGGTGTTAACGTCTAGAATGGCTTTCGTCTCAGTGGTTATATTTATTTACAATAAAAAATAAAAAAAAGATAAAATAATAAAATAACCTTTTAAAAAATGTCTTCCTAAAACGTTTTATCAGTCTTTATCTGAATTATGAATAGCCAGTCTAGTTGTCATGTTGTACATCACTGTACTGAATTATGAATAGCCAGTCTAGTTGTCATGTTGTACATCACAGTACTGAATCATGAAAAGCCAGTCTAGTTGTCATGTTGTACATCACTGTACTGAATTATAAATAGCCAGTCTAGTTGTCATGTTGTACATCACTGTACTGAATTATGAATAGCCAGTCTAGTTGTCATGTTGTACATCACTGTACTGAATTATGAATAGCCAGTCTAGTTGTCATGTTGTACATCACTGTACTGAATTATGAATAGCCAGTCTAGTTGTCATGTTGTACATCACTGTACTGAATTATGAATAGTCAGTCTAGTTGTCATGTTGTACATCACTGTACTGAATTATGAATAGCCAGTCTAGTTGTCATGGTGTACATCACTGTACTGAATTATGAATAGCCAGTCTAATTGTCATGTCGTACATCACTGTACTGAATTATGAATAGCCAGTCTAGTTGTCATGTCGTACATCACTGTACTGAATCATGAATAGCCAGTCTAGTTGTCATGTCGTACATCACTGTACTGAATCATGAATAGCCGGTCTAGTTGTCATGTCGTACATCACAGTACTGAATCATGAATAGCCATTCTAGTTGTCATGTTGTACATCACAGAACTGAATCATGAATAGCCAGTCTAGTTGTCATGTTGTACCACTGTACTGAATCATGAATAGCCAGTCTAGTTGTCATGTTGTACATCACAGTATTCTAATAATTCAAGTGATTACAAGGTTGTCCCTTTGATGCATTATAATACTCGAAATGTAATTAAAACATTATGGCATGTGTCCGCATAGCGTTCTTTTAATAAGTCAAGTGTTTACAAGGTTGTCATTTTGGTGCGATATAATTGAATTGAATTGAATTGGGGTTTTAAGGCGCACCAACACATGAAATGTTATATGGCGCCTAACAGGAATGAACATGCCAGGCTCATCCTCCATGTACATCGAGATCAAATGTGCAATACAATACTCGAAATGTAATTAAAACATTATGTCATGTGTCAGAGAGTACTTTTAATAATTCAAGTGTTTACAAGGTTGTCCCTTTGATGCAATATAATAGTCGAAATATAATTAAAACAATATGACATGTGTCATAGCGTTCTTTTAATAATTCAAGTGTTTACACCTTTTTTTGTCTCTCCTTTGATTCAATATAATGCTCGAAATATAATTAAAACAATATGAGATGTGTCATAGCGTTTTTAGTGATGTTAAAATGCGATTTGGCAGGCTACATCACTTTTGTTGCCTAGAACAATGTATCATAAATTCCAGAGTTGGACTTTGGAATGAATGGAACGAATGGTGTTTTACGGCACGTCGACACATAAATAGGTCATATTGTGGACTTTGGAAACACCACATATCATTTCAGAAAGCAATAATAATAAGACCAGTACATTCTCTACTGTATTTCAAAGCAGATGTATTGAAATTAAATCAAAATACAGTAATTTTCAACATTTATATACATATGGTTCTAAATTGGGGATAAGTTAGCTGCAGCAGCTGTTGTTTGCAAACACAGTATGAAGAGCCCCCTGCCTGACAATGCCTATATTTTATTAAACCCAGCGTTCGGTGGACTCTACCACCATTATGTATACACTGTAGCCAGTCAGTATTTCGTCTGCGTCAAGATAAGGGTTTCAGCATTCTGACCAATCACTGATCTTGTTTTTACAGGTACAGCTATTAACAGATGCACTAACATTCAAATTTGACAGTTAGGAATAAACTTTTGTTCTGGAAAGTATAGAAAATAAATACATTAATTTTTTGATATATCTATATAGCGTAATGTTTAGTGTAAGTACATGCCAAATTTTATGTTTTAAAAATGATTTATTATTTAGAAATGTGTGATTAAACCTCTCTGAGCAGCATAATGCATACAATGATCAGAAAAGTATCTCTGGGGCCATTTTGTGATATTTAACTCAACCCTGGCCTTTAAGGCATTTGCACTTACCTTGTGCTATATTCTGGAAAATAATGATGGCCACTTCGTAATATTTCCCCCATTCCCATTCATCTATTCAAGCACTGATTTATATGACACACGATAACCCAGAGGTGCTTCAGCTTTTAGAGAAATACAGTTTCCTTATAATTGGTAATGTCATTATCAGCTTGTGAAGCTTATGTTTTTATTAAATGTATACGGTCAGCAGATACCATGACGCAACGATATTATGAGAAATGGATGCACGCAAACTTGTTGATATAAGAACACAGTTTTATTAGAACGGTATAATCCTGGCTGTATTATTAAATTATGCAGGAGGACTCCACACATTTTAAACCACCCAAATGTTTTCCATACCCCAATGAAAACCAAAAGAGCGCATTTCATTCCTTATATTGACATAAATGTTTACCTTTAAGGACATGAAGGAGGTTGGCTGGGAAAGGACGTAGTGTTAAGATTTTTTTAAAATTCATATTTAAAGCTTCTTTGGTATAATTTAGATTCAAAATTATCAAAAAAAGGCTAGGTCACCACACTTTTTTTCCCACTAGACGTCATTGAAGAAGGCACATATTTCTAACTTTAAAATTTCACTAAAAAGAGGAAAAATATAGCCATTGAACATTTTCACAATTGTTTTCATAACATTAAGTTTATTGAATAACAACAATTAATTTTCGATTACATATAAACATATCTTTCAAATAATACAAAAATAATTGTAATCCTCATTCGTCTTTTTACTTTAAAAATCAAACATATATGGACCGTACCCCACCCACTTTTGTTTTTACCGAAACATTAATTCAAGATAAAAAAATATGTTGTAATGATCAGCTTTTTTTAAAACTTGAACATGTTGTATATGTCAAGGTCCTATGACATTTCTTTCAAAACAAGTAAAAAAATATATAGGTCACCAGGCTTCCAATGATTTTTTATTAAAACATCTTTAAATTACACCCATTTTGGAGTTATTTTGACATTTTCAATGTAAAATACTGTACACACAATATTGACATGGAGATCGAAAATAAAATTAGCTCAGTATCTACTTTTATATATGTATTCCACTACTGAAAAACAAAAATCTGATTTATTCTATAGCAAAAGGATAAATTCTACTCAGAGCTACCCATACCCCCTATTTGGTTGACAACAAAAAATGATCACAAATGACGGAAAAAATATGGAAAAAAAAATTTGCTTCAAATTTGGTATTTACCATCTTAAATCCTACATTATATCCATATCTAATAGAATGGAAAAAATTAAACAATTCTGTTGTCAAATAAAACTATGATTTAAAAAATAAAATGTTTAGAATTGAAGATGTCAAAACTTACCCAGCCAACATCCTTAAAATGGCTTTAATTTCTTCTCTATATATGCCAGATTTACTATTTATTTCGAAAAAAATAGTTAATATACGGGGATTGTTATCGAGTAAAATGTAAGACACACCCCTCATGCGCAATATTCTATTAAGTTAAGCTCCGCCCATCATCCAATGAAACCGTTAAAGGGCATATCATGAGATATTCCGAAGGTAATGTTATTCATCGGAAAATGAAATCCAGCGTGTCAAATAAGATTCATCGTAGCGAATGCAATAGCGATGTAAATATACAAGTTTATAATTTGATTATTTGAACTGTAGATATCTGCTTATTTTATAAGGGGTTTTATTGGCGATTTTCACGCGTAATTATATCACCGAAGCCATATATGACCGAAGCCATACATGCTTACGAGCGTTATCCCGTAGTTCATCACTCCCGTAGAAGTATATCAGTTTATTTTATTCCCATAATTTAAGTGTTTATAGAGTTGCCCTTTTCATGCGATTTACTGATCGAAATGTAATCAAAACGTTAGGAATAATTGTCAATTGTTTTAAAGATATTGTTCTTAGTAGTTTTTAAAATACGATTCTACATTCTACACAAATGTACAGCAACTTAATTTCGCTTTAATATATATTCAACTTCAAGTTCCTAATGCTAAAAGTCTGCAAACTGCGTTGCAAAACTGGTGCTTGAAAAAACAGCGGGGTACTGGGCAATAAAACCTACTATTTTGTTAATTACAAAACCTCAAGACTGCAAAATACACATGTGCAAGGTTGTGCCTTAAGGGAATATACACCCAAATCAATTCACATAGGCTCCAAGTATAGGATTGTCACACATAAAGACACTTTTTGCAATGAATTCACATAAACTGCATCCACTGTCAGTGAGATTGAACCTCGGACTTTGAATTCCTTACAAAACACATACTACTCCGTGGCATTTTGCTGTTCACAACCAAAGACGAGAGCGCGCACCTGCCTTACGTCAAAACTTCAAAAAGTGAGAACGGGCAGAATGAGTATTATACTATTTTTCTTCAAATGCAGTTAAATAAATAAAATAAATGATGGAGACTAAATTTAGTCCATAAATTATTTAACAGTATACTTCTGATTTTTCACTTTCTTGATGACAAACATGATAATGGACGCCATTTTCATAGTGATTCAGTCCAGAAAAAATCCCGTTTTATTCCCCGCTTCCGGTTAGGTATAATTTATATTTGGGTGTATCTTCCCTTAAACTACCTCGTACAATAACATTTATTAAATACACCACTTGCACGTTGTTGAATAGGTTTAATACGTTACAAATGACAGTACACGCATACTTACACTTATTAGAAACGGAACAGTATTAGCAAACTCGCATGTGATTTCATTTAATATGAATAAGGCACTGCCTCATGGCGAGCGTCGGTTTAAGTAAATACAATGGTTACATTTTGTAATATTACTCATACTGTAATACCTTAATAACATTGGGATTTTCTAAACCCAACTCAGTTGCTCCGTTCTAAGGGACACACAAAAAACGCAACCCACTACTATTCACATACAAACTTTGCGATCATCACATAAAAAAAAAAAATTCAACAAATTATTTAAGCATAACTATTCGAAATCGAAATGGGGATCTACACATTATACTCTATTACTTCCAAATCAAACCGTGGAGCGCTGTGGTCCAGTGGGACCCATGATCCAAAAGTCGTGAGTTCGATTTCCACCATTGCGTTGTGTTCCTGAGCAAGACGCTTTATCTGCATTGCTTTGTACTGGTTCTACCCAGGAAGTCATCGAGAGTGATTCAAATAAGTTCATAGAGCTTTCGTTACAATCGATGTAAAATAAATAAGTTTAAATTAAATCAAACAAAGCACTGCAGTGTGATTTCCATTTGTAATGTTGGCAGGGCTTTTACCACTAAAAATTGTGAAGACTCCCGACCCTAGCCTGGTCATTTTGGTGGAGAAAAAAAAGCGCGAAAACTGCCTAATTTGTGAAAAAAGTATTGAATACATGCATTATTTTTGCGGGAGCAGGATAATATGAAACATTTTAGATAAACTTTCTTCTATGAACATATGCAGAACAAAACAATATTGAACAATTTAAGTGGTAGAAATGTTTTCCAAAATAAATAAAATAATGATATTAAATAAAATAAATAAATTAATAATAATAATTGTGAAGCAAATCGGCCACAGTTGTGAAAAAATGACTTAAATAGTGTGTAAGTGTCAGGTGAACTTGAATAAGCATGATCAGTGTAATTATTTATGCATACTTTTTTTTATGAGACTTCTCAGGATGATCCAATCTATTCCTATTTCCTAAAAGTAAATGCCTTCACTTAGCAGCAATGATCAGGTAGGAAGGAATAGGAATGAATTGTTTCATGTGATACTGAATGTTGCGTTGTAAACCTTCTCGCCTCTCACCGCTGCAGGTTCGAATCCCATTGGGATCTCGACTTGTGAGGATGTGTCGATCCTTACGGATGGCGGGAGGTGTATAGTACTGGTTCTACCCAGGACAAGTGGGTGGTCTGCTTCCACCATCAAAAAATCCACCGTCATATATAACCTTACATGTGTTGAAAATGACGTAAAACACCATACAAACAAATAAACAAACAAACAAACAAACAAACAAATCATTGATGATGTGTCATTTGAAATAATCAGTTCGTTTAATACCTTGTTCCCAAGTCATCACTCTCTACATACCCTCTTGAAATTAAAATTGCGTCGAACGTCACTGACTGACGTAATCAGCATTGAAAATTGTCATAATGGTGACGTACTATTACGTCTACAGTACAGTTGGTGCTTCACTTTGGCTACAACGAATGAATGAATGGTGTTTTACGGCACGTCGACACATAAATAGGTCATATTGTGCGCAAAAACTGATGATGAAACAAAGAACAAAACAGATGGCTACAAAGAACAAAACAGGTTTACGTGTGTGCTTTCAAGTAAAAGAAGGGATATTTCACTTACTTCACTTGGTTTCGCATAAACAATTTAACGATAAAAAGGTAGGCGAATAATTATTATTGCATATAACTATTGTTTCAGGTGAACTTTTATTATTAATAAGTGTAATTGAGACTTAAATGGCACAGTGAGTCGTTAAATACAATTTGAACAAAAAGCAATGACACAGTTCACACAATCTCAGACATTTATTACTATTAGGTAGGATGGTCAGCGCTTAGCCAGCTTTATTAGTCCTTTTGTCATATTGTATTTTCAATGAAATTGGACTGCTTTCAAGTATGTAGATCTAATATAAAAAAAATAGATCCAGTAAAACTAACTTACATATTGACGCAATCACTTTTATTTAAACATAATCAAGCATTACATCGTTGATTTTGTTGTTGCTGAACAGTGGCAAGCATCGTTTTAAGTTTATAGACTAGAGCGATTAAATAATGTGTGCAATACTCATACTTGTATGCCTTACAGTTTACATCAGTGGAGTTTTCTAAACTCAATGCAAAATCAAAACATCTGCTCGAGTTCTTCTACATCAAATTTGATTCATATTTTGGATTGTTTTTACATTTGTTGGTGTTTCTAAATGAATCATTTTAACCTTTACTTTTACGGCAATCAAAGACTGGTTATAGTTTTGCTCTTCACAAAGGTAGTACCTAGTACTGTGCGTGTAATGCCAGTGATGGTCCTTGATTGGAAAATAAAAGTTATTCTATTCTATTCTATTTTAAGCCAGAGAACCAGGCTATTATATTCTATCTTTATTTTTTTAAATAATAAATATTGAGGCATTCACTTTTATTTAATCGTAATCAAGCATTAAATCGTGGATTTTGTTGTTTTTGAACAAATTAGATTGTAAAAAATAAATAAAATAAATAAGTTGAATTCAATGGACTGAGTCAGCGAAAACACTGAAAATCGAAAACAAACTTAATTTACATGTATGTTATATTCAATGCACAAGACCTCGCTTCGCTCGGTGAAATTAGCTGTATAACGTCGCTTCGCTCGATGTAATCTCGGTGTAATTAGCTTTATTTTCCTTCGAATAACACCTCGCTCCGCTCGGCGTTCATGTGAGGTTATAACGACGTGCTAGAAATACGATTCACCTGCACGGTGCACCGTTTTACTTGCACGATGCAACTTTACGGGCAGGTAACTCTAGCGGTTTGACGAAGATTTTTATTGCCTTAGTATGGCAATTTCAGAAAATCAACAACGCGTTAACCGTAAGGCGAGCTTACGCTCGCGATTAAACCTTAGCCTGCTAAGGGTGACTACAATAGCCTTTGCGTCCATTGTAAACCCAGATCAGCCTGCTAAGGGTGACTACAATAGCCTTTGCGTCCATTGTAAACCCAGATCAGCCTGCTCATCAGTCATTTCTCCAAACACCCCTTTTTCATATAAATTGAATGGTCTAAATTTAAAGAAAGGAAAGTCCATTATACATTAATAGCGGGTTAAGGGTTAATATCATGATACTGAGACGGTGACCGTATGAAAAACAATCTAGATAGAGAAACACATAACTAGCGCCATATATGTGTTATTGGCAGATAATTATTTTGGATGGATATTTTCATGTTTATATCAATGGATTTTAAGAATGTGTTAGTTATAATTGCGTTGGGGATTCAGATATGTAATGTTGATCGGGAACATTTTAAAAACCGCTTAAGCCGGTGCTAGGGTATTGCACCTTATAGTAAGTCTCATGAACAGACGCAATAAAATCGAGTATTTATATTTTATATTTTGGAAAAAATAATTTACGACGTTCCTGGTTTAATTATTAATAAAGAACAAATTTAACATCTCTTCTTGTACTTCAAAACGGCCTAATGTCTGTTATTAGAATGTAAATTGTTGAAGTCGACTAAAAATAAAAGCACGTCTTAAAAATATTAAGTGGTGTGTAGCCGTGTGTTTATTTGGATTGTGGATGCCTGCTTATTGCATTTGCCGACGTTTGTTTATGAAGCTGGAACATTTGGCGTGCGTTACAGTTAAGCATGCCATCCGCTTTCCTCGCATGAGAAACATCACAAAGAAATAGTAGTGTATTTCAATGGTGTTTCTAAAGCATTAATTTGTATCTATGGAGATTTGAAAACAATAATGTTTTTTTTATATCTTACACGTTTCGCTAAAAGCAACGTTGTAACGGAAATAGGTGGGACCGTGGTGTAATGAATGGCACCTCGGTTTAATAATCCAGGAGAGTACGTTCTTCAACAGCCAGGACCAGATTTCGATTTATTCTCGAACTACTTAAAAAACAAATCCCATCAACTCCTAAACGTAGGACAGGTTCCCAGATTTCTATATTTCCTGTCTGTTTTTTTTTTTTATTACTGTGTGCATTTGTATGTTCTATGGCGCAAACAGAACGGAGTGTTAAGCTGCCGAAGGCAGCTGATCCTTATCTGGGCTTTGTATATGTCTATGGTTAACAGACATGTAGCTGATGATAAGCATGCATTACAACTTCAATTCCTAGTGAACAAGTCTAAAAAAAACTTCACTGGTATAATCATATATTTTGCAACGTTAAGAGGTTACCGTTTTACTTGCTGAAATGACGTTTTCCTAGATCAGTCTACTGAAGTGAAGCATGCGTTAACATTATCGGGATCTTTACGTCCGGGATTTTTTACGGAGCATAATGAAAGTGTAACCGAAACTGAATGAAACCGCAAGTATTGGAAATGAATAAGTGCAAATATGTATTTTCATGGAATAATACCCATAATTCCACAAATATATAACGAGAATGTTTAATGTTGAATCGGTTTTATTTCATATTGCGGTATTTCCGTATTCATGATCGTTGTCAGTGTTGTCTGCCCCTTTTATACTTCAGAAACTTGGTTACGGTTTGTACATTGTATGTACGTTTGGTTTAATTTTGTATACATCTAAGCTTGGTTAAAGTTATTATGTTGCATCTCACAAACTACTTTAGGTAATGGATTGAAACTTCAAGCATGCATTCTTAATCACCACAGTGCCAGGTTCTATAACTTTTGCTTTTATTTTAACAAAAAACCGGTCCCTTTAATACTATCAGTTCGTCATTCCACACACAGGGAGCCGATTGTCCAGTTTGCCATTCCACGCATAGCGAGCGGATTGTCCAGTTCGTAACACACACAGAGCTGATTGTGCAGTTCGTAAATCAAAACACAGAGCGGATTGTCCTGTTCGTCATTCCAGAGAGAGAGAGAGAGAGCGGATTGTCCAGTTCGTCATTCCACATAGCTGAAAAATCCGCTCTGTGTGTTGAATGATGAACTCCATTTCATCATTCCATACACAGGGAGCGGATTGTCAAGTTCGACATTCCAAACACAGAGCGGATTGTCCACTTCGTCATTCCATACACAGGAAGCAGATTGTCCACTTCGTCATTCCACACACAGGGAGCGGAATGTCCAGTTCGTCATTCCAGACATTGAGCGGATTGTCCAGTTCGTCATTCCACACACAGGAAGCAGATTGTCCACTTCGTCATTTCACACACACAGGGAGCGGATTGTCCAGTTCGTCATTCAAGACATTGAGCGGATTGTCCAGTTCGTCATTCCACACACAGGAAGCGGATTGTCCACTTCGTCATTCAACACACAGAGCGGTTTGTCCAGTTCGTCATACAACACACATATCGGATTGTCCAGTTCGTAATTCCACGCACAGAGAGCGGATTATCATGTTCATCATTCCACGTACAGAAAGGCGATTGTTCAGTTCGTAATTCAAAACACAGAGCGGATTGTCCAGTTCGTCATTCCACAGAGAGAGAACGGATTGTCCAATTCGTCATTCCACATAACTGAACAATCCGCTCTGTGTGTTGAATGATGAACTGGACAATCAGCTCTGTGTATGTGTGTACGAACTGGACAATCCGCTCTGTTTGTGTGAAATGACAATCAGGACAATCCGCTCTGTGTGCGGAATGATGGACTGGACACTCCGCTCTGTGTTGAATGATGGACCGAACAATCCGCTCTGTGTGTTGAATGATGAACTGGACAATCCACTCTGTGTGTGGAATGATGTACTGGACACTCAGCTCTGTGTATGTGTGGAATGATGAACTGGACAACCCGTTCTGTATTGAATGATGGACTGGACAATCCGCTCTGTGTGTTGAATGATGAACTGGACAATCCACTCTGTGTGTGGAATGATGAACTGGACACTCAGCTCTGTGTATGTGTGGAATGATGAACTGGACAATCCGCTCTGTGTTGAATGATGGACTGAACAATCCGCTCTGTGTGTTGAATGATGAACTGGACAATCCACTCTGTGTGTGGAATGATGAACTGGACACTCAGCTCTGTGTATGTGTGGAATGACGAACTGGACAATCCGCTCTGTGTTGAATGATGGACTGAACAATCCGCTCTGTGTGTTGAATGATGAACTGGACAATCCACCCTCTGTGTGGAATGACGAACTGGACAATCCGCTCTGTGGGTGGAATGATGAACTGGACAATCCGCTCTGTGTTGAATGATGGACTGAACAATCCGCTCTGTGTGTTGAATGATGAACTGGACAATCCACCCTCTGTGTGGAATGATGAACTGCACAATCAGCTCTGTGTGTGTGACGAACTGGACAATTCGCTCTGTGTGTGGATGACGATCTGGACAATCCGCTATGTGAGTTGAATAATAAATTGGACAATTCGCTCTGTGTGTGTGGAATGACGAAATGGACCATCCGCTGATTATGTTGAATGATGAACTGTACAATCCGCTCTGTGTGTGGAATGTTGAACTGGACAATCCGCTCTGTGTGTGGAATGATGAACTGGACAATTCGCTCTGTGTGCGTGTGTGGAATGACGAACTTGACAATCCGGTCTGTGTGCGAAATGATAAACTGGACAATCCGCTCTGTGTGTTGAATGACGAACTGGACAATCCTGCTATATGTATGTGGAATGACGAACTGGACAATCCTCTGTGTGTGTGTGTGTGGAATGACGAACTGTACAATCCGCTCTGTGTGTGGAATGATGAACTGGACAATCCGCTCTATGTGTGTGGAATGACGAACTGGACAATCCGCTCTGTGGGTGGAATGATGATTTGGACAATCCGCTCTGTGTGTTAAATGATGAACTGGACAATCCGCACTCTGTGTGTGGAATGAACTGGACAATCCGCTCTCTGAGTGTTGAATGATAAACTGGATAATCCGTTCTCTGAGTGCGTGAAATGATGAACTGGACTGTCACATCTGTGTGTGGAATGACGAAATGGACAATCAGGTATGTGTCTGGAATGACGAACAGTATTGCATGGAAATGCGTACAGTTAAACCGTAAATATACAGACAAGTTTAACTCGAAGCGACGTTTAAAAACCAGATGATCCACAATCCTGTATACCACAATCCTGAATAACCTGATAGTTGAAATGAAAATATAGCTTCTTCATAACTCAATACAAATATGCCAAATTAAGTACTTGGCAGACAAGAAAAAGCCAAACTTGTATAATTGAGCGGCAATCCTTACTTGTTACATTGAATACACGATTCAGTGCTAGCGGCATTTGTCAAGTTATTTATAACGTTTGCAAAATTAGACGACACGGAAAGTCCATAGTTGTTAGACATGTAGATTTCCGCAACCCGATAATCAGGTGTGGTTGATTCTATAAATACATTTTATGCTTGCGCTTCTTGAATGGATCCATTCAGTTTCAGTGGAGGGAGTGGGTGGAGGGTTTGTGTGATAGGTTTTCAATGTAAAACGTAAGGCTTGTCACTCATTTATGCTAGTTTGAATTTTTCTTGTCGAGCAAGTACTTCATTCTGTCTATTTTTTTTGAGTTAAAATGTTAAAAGCCGACAAGTCAGGTCATAGTTCCTGTACGTCACTGTATAGTCGGTTGAATATATAGTTTATAATAATGATGCTGCTAAACACTTTAAAATAAAATCTAGCTATATTGCAGAACAGAAATAGATGAAAAACTTGCAGACACCATCATTATCCACTGGATCTTAATTATAATATTTACCAACAAGGACATTTTTCCGAATCGAAAGATTAAATCTATGGCTCAAAGTCATAGGCATAATGGTATTATCGAACTAAAATCGCGTGTGACTGGCATAATGGTATCATCAAACGGAAATCGCGTGTGACTATTGTCAGTCGCTGATTAAACGAAAATCCTGTTATACTTCTTTTTCTTTCCTTCCATGGGTTTTGCGCACAATATGACCTACTTATGTGTTGATTAAATTAATTAATTAATTCATTCATTCATTATATGGGGCCTTAAAACACCATTAATTACTCGTTTAAAACAGTTTGCTTGTTTTGTTTTTATGGTGTTTTACGTAATTTTCAACACATGTAAGGCTATATATGACGGTCAATTTTTTGTGGTGGAGGCAGTCCACCGACTTTTCCTGGGTATAACCAGTACTGTACACCTCCCGCCATCCGTAAGAGTCGACACTTCCTCATTTAAAAGTCAGGATCCCAGTGGGATTGGAACCCGTAGCGGTGAGAGGCGAAGGTTTACAACGCAATGTCGTTAACCATTCGGCCACGGAGACGATTCACTTGATTTTATTTGAATGGGGTTTTACATCATTTTAGCACTTACTTTTGAAATTAAAGCAATTTGTTTGACTGCATTTATGTAAATATTACTTTTTACGAAATACAAATCCCCAAGGAGGGTGGAAGTGGAGTGTGTGTGTGTGTGTGTGTGTGTGTTGCGGGGTGGGGGGGGGGGGGAGAGAGGGTGGTGGGGGGGAGGGTGGTCACGAAGAAATGACAAGTCATGATGTAAGAGGTCGGGAAGAGTGAGAAGTAACCAAATATTGAATTGAATGTTTTTAATGGCTCATCAACATAAAATAGGTTATTTAGAATGAATGAATGAATGAATGGTGTTTTACGGCACGTCAACACATATATAGGTCATATTGTGCCCAAAAACTGATGAAAGATGAAGAAACGAGGTAGTAATTAAAAATTAATGTCAATATATAAACATAAATCTATTTACAAATAATGATATGGTAGTAATATAAACTATATATGTAAATCAAAAAATGCCCGTTAACGGGTAAATAAATAAATAAATATATATAAGAACGTATTATAATGATTTATATAGCCTGATTTCTTTAGGAAATCTAAAACAAGAATAAACCTGTAGTATCAAATAACTCTTTTATAGTATTAATATTGTAGTACCTTTGACGCATAGGATCAAAGTCTACACATTCCAACAATAGGTGTTTGACCGTTAACGGTGCAACGCAGAGCATACATTCTGGTAATTGCTCACCTTGTAATACATATGAATGAGTATAACGTGTATGCCCTATCCTGCACCGGGCTAGGACAACTCCTCTCGACTAATGGGTCTACTAGAAGAACGCCATTCTCCGAGTAACAGTTTAATTGAATTGAGTTTATAGTTAACTGACAAATCCCAAACGGCTTGCCAAGAGTTACACATATATGTGTTAATACAACGTTTTAAAATCAGAATAAGGTAATTTGGCTTTATATATATGTAAACTTAATGCTGCTTTAGCAGCACTATCAGCTGTATCATTACCACGTATTCCTACATGGCTTTGAAGCCAGCAGAAAATAATAACATTATCAACTATAAGAGAATTGTAATTTTGTAAAAGTTGAAGTATAACTGGGTTATCATGTTTCATATTACCAAGGACTTGAAGAGATGAAAGGGAATCAGAAAAGATTACAAAATGGTCATCATCAGATTCCTGAATATAGTTTAAGGCAAGTTCAATAAGGCAAGTTCAATTGCCTTATGTTCAGCTGAAAAGATAGAGGCCTTGTCAGGCAGGCGGCCCGTTATGCTGTGTTTGTGAACAACAGCTGCTGCAGCTAGCTTATCTCCATCTTTAGAACCATCTGTGTATATATGTTGAAAGTTACTGTATTTCGATTTAATTTCATTAAATTTGCATTCAAAGACAGTGAGGTCTGTACTGGATTTGTAACTATTACAAAGATCAAAAATAAATGTTGGAATTTCCAAAGTGGTACTTTGTACTTGGCAATCAAATTTAGGTCGATTTCAGTGTCTCTTAATTTTTGTTTAATACGAAGACCAAATGGTCAACTTGACTTCGGTTTTCGATCAAAAAGAGGTTCACAACTAGGATTAAAAACTGTATCGAAAGTTGGGTTTGAAGGGTTAGATTGTTATTTAATGGCATATTGAAGCACTAATTTGTCCCTTCTATGAGACAGTGATGGTTCATAAGCTTCAACATATAGACTTTCGGCTGGTGATGTACGAAAGGCACCTAAGGCGAGTCGTGATCCTTGATTATGTATAGGATTGAGCATCTGCAAGTGTGACTTGCCAGACGATCCATATACTATTGAGCCGTAGTCCAGCTTGGATCTGATAAGAGATATATTAAGCTGTAAAAGTACTTTACGATCTGCTCCCCAATCAGTGTTTGCAACAACTTTGAGTAAATTTAGAGCTTTAAGGCACGTGACATTCAAGTTGTTAAGGAGTGGTATAAACGTTAATTTACCTTGCGTAACCATGGTAACGGACCCCAAGCAATAGACGTTACAATCTAATTATAGTAACACACGCTCGACTTCTATCTATTAGAAACAAACAAAACATTTATTGAAACCTTTGTCATATTAACGCGACCTTTTGCTTTCCTAGGTCAATCGTGCCGCTGCTAGGAGTTTCACTGTACATACTATTTGTAAACAGTCTGCTTGTATGTCTCACCTCTTTGTTTATGTCTTCACTTAAGTTGATCGACAAGGAAGAAGTAAAAATTTTCATTCGCAAAGATCCTTCGTAGAACACAGCTTCCATAGTTCAAAGATATACGCAACAAGTTCGCCGATCCCATATTGACAAGGAATCTAATCACGTTAGAATTTTCTAAAAATACTATATCTTCCTAAGGGTATTGCTTTTATTGACATACCATTCTTAGAGATAATAGTATTCTTGGTTCTATTCCTAAATTATTTAAAATTTGCGAAATTCCTACAATCTATTATAAGTACAATTATAAATGTTATTATCAACAACAACAAAATAGTGTCTGACCTTGACATAGAAACTATATATATAAACACTGCTAAAGAATGTATGTGTAAAACATTCACATTTTGCTATTCTCCGGAAGGTCATGTCATCATTATGAATTTGATATTATAGATAAACGTATTCGGCATTGTTTTTTATACATTGAGGATTTTAGTAAAACGCGGTATCGTAGAGAACATGCTTACTACTTGGAAAAAATTTATTATTTACAATTATAGATAGCCCCATTAACTTTCATACAGCTAAACCCTCTTTACCTCTTCCCAGACCAAGGCTATCGTTTCGGAATTTAAAGTCGTGAACCTAAGAATTTCATAACACGTTCGTTTGAGTTCCTGCTGATAAAGCTGCTATTGATGTAATTACTGGTTGACAAGGTTTAACTCTGAAACTCGGAAGTACTAATTCGTATACTCCAGTTCAGTCTATTGGGGATGATTATGTTTCCAGGTTTACCACCACTAATTACATGTAAGCCTCCGAGGTGTAGTCGAATGTAGATCCTATAATAAAATGTAATCCCTCTTTTTTTGATGAAAACGGGCATTATAAGTGGGGGGAAACTGCCCATTTCTATTCGATTTTGTGGTTGTAAGCGTATTAATAAGTTTTACTGGATCACTGATGGACATTTTCGAAATTTCGACTCTATGCTTACACATTGTGAGCAATGAAAACAGTCAATCAATAAAAACAGCTGTACCCTTGACCTGTTTAGTAAACAAACAAGAACTTTCTTACATGTCTTGTGACCTCACCTTTTCTGGTGATTTTTCAAGTGGAAAATTAGTTTTCTATATGAACATTACACTGCTTCATTATCCATACTTGAGTTGAATTTGCAGCAAATCATTAATATGTAACACTTTAACATTGGTGTCTATGGAGAAAATAATTAGTGGTATAATACCTTCCACGCATATCACTCGGCGCACCACATTCAAGGCTGGTATAAACGAAAAGCAAACGAAACATACTGGATTTCTAAATTACACAAACAGCCTTATAAAGGCCGTTTTTATTCTAATTTTAATGCCTGCACCGCTACAAACATATCCAAACGTTTAACGTCTTGTCTTACTGCCGTTAAACATCACGTTAAACAATAGTGTGCTAAAGCTTATGACAACCCCGGGATTAATTTATTTTGGTTATCTTAAATGTCAGGAGACGTTCTTGATAACATGTGCAATAAACGTCAAGTTTCATCATAAATACTTACAAATTGTCAACACTATATACAACATTACCACACAATGTTATCAACGTTAAGAGTATTGTTCTCATTCAGAAAACGTTCGCTAGAAAATGAAACTACATGTTTTGCCTGTCACAAAATAAAAACATGTTTTACAAACGCAGTTTAGAAAATGACACTATGTGGACTTGCCAAGAAGTTTGTGAAGCACATATTTTCCTATTAGATACTATTTTCATCACGTTACAAACTACGAATTATAGAGTATTATTGGTATCAGTATGAGTGCGAACTGTGCACCTGTTGTCGCAGACGTGGTTTTATATTTATTTGAAAGAGATTTCATATTGAGTCTTTCACCAGATACTCACGCAGAAGTGACTGAAGCCTTTAATGACAACTCTCGGTATCTGGATTAGATTATACACATTGACAACCTTTTTTCCTACTATGGTTAACACTATCTATCCTAAAGACTTCAACTCAAAAAAGCTAATATTTCTGACAATGCCGTTTTTTTCTCGATTTACAGCAATTAGTATACAGTTATTGAATGGCTTGCCGGTCAATAGTAAAACTATTTGCACAAGGTGCATGGAAGGCTCATGTTAACTATTGCCCAAGGCCGAAGACAATAGTTCACATGATCCTTCCAAGCACTACTGACCGGTAAGCCATTCAATAACTGTTTTATTACATGATCTCCTAAATATATGTTGTAAAATGTTGTCAAAAAGTGTTCAGATCTCCAATATCATCTCCTCGAATTATTACGTCAAAATCCAAATCAACTGCCGGGCAATATTGGTGTACAGTATATTGCATGAATATTTATGTTTTGCATTGACGCTGTCCCTATCTAGAATTTCCTCTTCAGAAACCTTGATTCCATATTAATTTGCTTGTTGTTTGCTGACAGATTAAACGCTCGCACAGACGCTTTGCAATATTGACGTCATCAAGTATCCGCACTCGGTACTATTGACCGTTAAGCTGGGCAATAGTCAAAACTATAGACCGGCAATTTGTATAGGAGGTCACGTAATAACAAAATCTATGACGATATATGATTTTAATTTTGATGTTGTTTATTATGCCCGCTTAGATGGGGATATTTCTCCTTTGCAACTTCTTATGGGCTATATTTGTCTGTACTATTTGTTTTTCTAAAGCTTGCAGTGGAGTTGAGGACTTCGTAATCATTGTATAACAACTTAAAACCTATTCCATCTGGATGACCCTTGCCATACACGTTAAGGAAATTCTTTGCAAAAGTATCGTAAGGCTGATATTCTTCTAAAAGTAATTTAATACCTCTTCTGCGAGAAGGATTATCACCACCTAACTTCTATGACGACATGATTTACAAATAAATAAATAAATAAAAACTAATAAAAAAACAAACTAAAAGGGGTTATGATCTTTTCATTTTGCAACGCACTGCAGGTTTAGTGGTTGACCCTTTCATAATTTGCCACTACGCTTTCGCCTTTGATTGTGCGATTACCTGACAGATTGTGGACCATCCTATAAGGACGTCTACCTAAATCCTGAGAGGACGTTAGCGTTTGAAATTTGTCTAAAATCCCTTAATGGTTTGTTCTCTTGTTTCTCAGGTTTCTTCCAAGTCACTGAGTACTAGCAAAGTGCAGTTCTATGCTTTATTATATTGATATATACATGATCATCTTAGTGTTATACATATATTGGCCATTACGTGGTCCGAGTATTAACTTTCATATCCTATCCAAACCCTTATCCAAGATGCAAAAACGGGGTTGGCTGGGGTATGAAATACAACCTTAACTTCGGGTTAAACAGACTGCATGTTGTAAAATTAAAACATTTAATAGGTAATTTTAAACAGGTAATTTTAATAGGTTATTTTAAACAGGTAATTTAATAGGTAATTTAATAGGTAATTTTAAACAGGTATTTTTAAACAGGTATTTCGTATTTTTTTAGTAAACAATGTTTTAAATGTGTTTTATTGTCGAAATAACCGTTATAAAATCCGGCTAATTAGAAGCTTTCTCATTGCTTAATGGTTTTAAGGCGGGACCACGTAATGCTGTTAATTCTACCTTGTTTGTTAGAGAATATTACCTGGCAGGAATGTCTTTATGTACACGATCCCGTTTTATTGGGATGACAATAGAGAAAAAGTGGGGTTTTGTGCACCTTAGTACCCAGTTTAAACTCCTCAGCGGCCTTTGTTACACTGACCGTTCAAAGGCGGTATACTGTTTGTTTTTTTGATGTCACATGCCTTACTTCTTACTGTGTAATTATTGTTCGTTTTAACGCAGTTTTCCAGTTGACCGTGTTAAGTGAATCTTCATTTTCTATTCGACTTTATACCTACATATTTGACAGTAACATATTGAAGAAACAATTCATTTGAATTATAGTAAGAAATGTGACACTCACAAGTTGAATTTTGCACCATCTACTGCATGAGACACGTAGAATACAATGTCACACATAGTAGCACACGTACGGTTTCAATTTAATATCTTTTTGTAAATTGATATTGTTATAAAAAACATTAGGTTCATTTTATACCCACTTAATCTTGTTTCGTGACAATAACGTCGATCCATCTAGTTGCCATTTATGTCATTCGATATGTTATAGCTAACAAAACATACGTTTTCTTGATAAAGCTTTTTGATTAATGCTGTACTTGGAGAAATTAAAGATCACATCTTCAGTATATGCATGTATAAGTACTCTGCTTTTGCTTGATGGAACCGCCGGTACTCTTATAGTATTTTATACCACGATTTATTAAACTCTTAATCCAGTGCCTGTTTAACTTTAAACCTGCTTAAGGTAATGCACTTTTAAATTGTTCTTCATTATTCTGTTATAGGGTTTAATATATCATTTATTAGTATGTAATATGTAACAAAATCTTACTTTGAAGTAGTTCATATTTATTGTAACTATTAATAATGATTTTCAAATATACAAGTAATGCAGAAACTTAATTTACACCAATTTATTCCTTTGAGCATGTTGAGAAGTAGAACTCTAAAAAAAAAATAAAAAAAAAATCTTTCATTTTTTTTCTAGATTTTTATTTTCAGAAATATTGATGCTTTTAAAAAACTGTTTTGTACAGCTGCTTAACCAAACCCCCATTTAAGGAGGGAAAAATCATGCATACATATTTACTGTGATAGATAGTGTGACAACTAAATTGTCATGTCCTCAGCTCAAATAGCATCTCAAATTTCTCATTCTACTCTTCTACAGTTTAATGTATTGTACATGTTGTATGAGGTATTATCTAAAATGAATACTGTTCAAATTTACCCACGTATTTATACTCAATTTGTGAGATTGTACCTTAAACTACTTACTAGTAATATGTACATTACGTGGTCCGAGTATTAACTTTTATACCCCATCCAACCCCTTGTCCAAGAAGCGAAAACGGGGTTGGCTGGGGTATAAAATAATACCTTAATTTCGGCTTAAATTTTTTCATATTTTGTAAAACTAAAATATTTAATAGGTAATTTTAAAAAGGTCATCGGTAATTGACGAAATTTCCGTTATAAAATCGTGTTAATAGAAGCTTTCCCATCGCTTAATGGAATTAAGGCGAGACCACGTAATGCAAGTAATACTCGAATGAGGCCAAGAGGAAAAATAAATATGTTTGTTTCTTTGGCTTAAAGTTTATATGCTGCCAACAACAGCCAAAAGTTTGCATCATAAGTACACCGTTTCTGTACCTACTGACGACGAGGTTTATGTATAGCTTGCATAGTTTGATAGTCCAAACTATCAACACAATTTATTACATTTCTATTGGTGAAATATTGGGATTTCTCAGTGAAAGAATATTCATAATCGCTAAATATTAATAACTAACTCCGAACTCAAAAATAACTAACTGCGACGTCGAGTTATGACGTCAATAACGTGTTGGTGACGTCGACGTCATCCGCCGATAACGCTAAATAAAGCGAATAATTCTGGTTAAAATCATACATATTCTAATTAAAACTGTAATAAATAGATTATTTAACTGCTGTGATCGATTATATGGAAATCCTTCACGAGATGGTATGCGTGTGTTGTTTTTTTTACTCACTCGCTTACGCTCGTTCGTGAAAAGAACCACAGGTCTACCATCTCGTGAAGGATTTCCCTATAATCAAGCCCAGCAGTTAATTAATCTCTATGTAAACGGTGTTAGCCATCCAGGCTAGACCCCGAAGATGGAAAGTCGAATTAAGAACTTCTGTGTTGCTTTAAGGTAGAATATCGCTTAAGCCGGTGCTAGGAGGCGTGATAAGTGTTACATCTTATAATTACCTGTCATGAACAGATTCAATAAAACCGAGTCTGCTACTTTTCTTTCTTGTTTGTATTTGTTGCTTCCAAGGGATCACCTTTTCAGTATTTATTACCAACTCGTGTTCGTTTTGCACATAGTTAATCACGGGTGCTTTTAGAACCCGTTAATAAACATTTTCTATTAATCGGCGCATATGACCTGAGCACCTGGACAGAGTTTTGATATCCATTTATTGTAGTGTACTTTTGCCGTTGTTTGGTGGGTGAATTTCTTTAACATTATAAGAAATGAACATGTTAAATAATAACTATATAACAGAGTATATTGATGTAATAACAACATTAGATATAGTCAATATTATTTTTTTTTATGAATGATGCATTTTTTAGTATAACGAATATGTTATGAATGATTTAAAAAATGAAAAAAAAAATCAAAAATTAAAAAAATATATCAGTTTTTGTTTCGTTTTATAATTTTGTTTCAGTGTATTCGTCTGTAGCATAAGGGAAGGTGTTAGAATGCTTGCTAATTATAGCACACACTATCTGCGTTTGTATTACGGCCATCTGCACCAGAGTTCCATGAACATTCTTCTAGATTTCTGTATGATTAATTACAATCCATTGACACCTGTATTTTATTTTAGATCGTTAATATTTGTGTTTATTATAGAATAATATAATACTGAGGAAAACACGTGTACCAGTATTGTAAACGCTTAAACACATGTTGTTTCATCTCTACATACGTGCAAGGTTTTATAGGGGAATAACACACCTGATGGGAAGAATAAAAGAGCCATCATTTGTCTGACAAAAATGCTCGTAAAGTTACTGTTTCCGGTGATAACACTTATAATCAAAGCACTAAAAGTGCTGATGGACGGTGCCACTCATACAGTACTGATTCCGTAAAACACGGGTTTGCGTACTAAGATGGTGAACATTTCTACTAATCGGCGAGGGATAACAAGTGAAGTTATGTAGACATGTTTAAATTGTATAAGTGTCAAAGAGAAATGATTGCAAAATGAAAATGTCAGAGAAAGTTGGTCACAACGTACGTATACATGAGATCTCGATTCCTTTCGAAAACCAATCAGATGCAATCATGCATAACAGAGTAATCGCCCCTTGGATGTCTGTAAAACAGGATTTCTGCAAAGACGTTTCGGTGGTCATATGGCTAAAACAAAACAAACTTCATTGAATTATGATAAGTATAAAAAATAAATAAAAGAAATACATGTAGTCTGATGTAACGGTAGTCAGAGTTTCTATGTATTGTTCTAAATTCCTTAAATATAAATGCTTTTTAAACACAATATTGATAATTGTAATAAAATGTGATAAAATGCCATTTATAGAACTTAATAATTCTAACTATTCCACTGTAATATATGTATTCATTCTCTAAATGAAGTATGTTTGTTTGTACTCTTTTCTGACATATTGTATATTGTATTCCGCCTTGTTTAGGCAATACACAGGTAAATGTTATACACAATAAAATATTGAAATGAATTGATGAAAATAATTGTATGGTTTGATAAAAAGATGTCTGTGGTACATAGTTATATAATCTCTTCTACTCGCAAATTTAGAACGGCCTTTGATAGTTACCATGGTGGAATGTGATAAAAGGTTTCAATTTATTATCATGGTAATCGAATTACTTACTCTTCAAATGTACGTACGGCACGGATTCTATTTATTATCCAATTACATCTGATATATATCTATTTCATGTATGCATGCTAATTGTTCTAATATATGATATAAATAAATGAATACACACTATTGTTTGTCGTTATATACATCCTGAATACACTGATAATATACCGATAATATCTATTAGACTCATTACTAAACTAGTAATTGCTACTTTCGGTATTCTCCGTACTACTCCCAACATCATGTAGACGCTCCACATGCGCATTAATTTGTAACGGATCAAATCCGTTCAAAACAGCGTATTACTTAAACTTAAGTTAAAATCACGTAATGTTTACCAACGCTTACATGTTTATAAATATGTTGTCAATATACGCATCTTTTCCCCATTTACAGTCTTGCAAATGGTACTACTTTTATCGCGCTGTAAGCTGGTGCTCTTTGGTTTCTAGTAGAAATTCCTTGTGCGTCAGAATTGCCACTACTTAAAACGTTGCATAACGGCACCGTCCAAAAACGGAACTAATTTTGATCTAACTTTGCTACTATACCTTGTATTTTCTTTATTTCTTAGTTTGACTGTTGTAATAGCAAGTGATAGCGCGTGACCTAAAGGGGACAAAACGATATAGAACAGCACTTGCAAACGTCTGACTTAATGCGATATTGAAAATATTTACCCACTGTACGCACGTGTTGTTGGACCTCATTTTTCCCAGAATACTTTTGCAAATGTGACAAATGCGTTCGTTGTTGTTTTTTTTGGCGATTTTTAACAGAAACGCATTTGTGTAAAGAAAGTTTTAGACCGTTGGTTTATAATCACTTTGCCATCACAACCCTGAGTTTGAGCTCCGCTGTGGTCAAAACTTTTCACGTCTGGAAACTGTCTGGGTTGTGTGACTACTTTGGTCTAAATTCCCGATAGACTGCTTCACTGCGCATGTCCCGTTGCACTCAAACAAACACTCGGACAGATACAGTCACAGGCCGATTTTTGAAACGTTACATTTGTATATATACATATAAAGCGCATATCAATTGCAATCATGACCAAGCGTCTGATCTACGTTCTATAAAACATATCTAGAATAGAGGGCTTTCGCTGAGCATGTCTCGTATATCCAACGCAAACAAAATGCAGGGTGTTTTTTTTGGGGGGGGGGGGGGGTGTGGGGGGGGGTGGGGGGGGGGGTGGGGGTGTTCAAGTGGGGTGTGGGGTGGTATTTTCGAAAATGTCCAGGGTGACTTGTGAGTTTTCCATTTATTTTCATATGAGGTGGTTTTAGGAGAATGGGGGTTGTAGCACCGCTAAATGTGAAAATTCCGCTAAATGTAAAAACTTCCGCTAAATGTTAAAAATCTTCCGCTAAACGTAAAAAAACTTCCTCTAAATGTAAAACAAATACTAAATGTAAAACAAATACTAACCGCTAAATGTTATAAATTTTGACATATAGCGTTTAGTGGAATCCGTTAACCGCTAAATGTTAAAAGTCATTAAAGTTGCCTGATGTATGTAAGGGTATGGACAATGCTGTTTTAATCGACTCGGTGACGTTACTGCTGCTGTTTTCTGTTACATTTAGCTAAAGATTTTATAATATTTAGAGGATGTTCTTACTTTTAGCGGAATTTTCACATTTAGCGGTGCTACAGGGGTAAAGAAGACTTTATTAGGAGGAGATACAGCACCGATTTCAGGAGAATATTTTAAAAACAAATCTACATAGGGGTTATTCTGTAGATTTTCTGGAGACGAATGTTTTTTTCTTGGTATTTTTTTTTTGTTGTTGTTGTTTTTTAATCCGGTGAGGCTGGGACGGAGAGGGTGTGGTCTGGGTGTGTGTGGGATGGGGAGATATTTGAAAGAGAGAGAGAGAGAGAGAGAGAGAGAGAGAGAGAAGGTAAGAAAAGGATTTCCAGAGGATTAAGCTGATATTTTGTAGATTTTCCACATGGCAGGACCTGAAGAAAGGCTTTTCCATTTTATTTTATTGTTTAAATCCAGGGGTGTATTCTGGGCTGAAAAAAATAAGTTCTTAGAGTGGGGTAGGGTGTGTGCGTGACGGTGCTGAGTATGAATATTATCTAGAATAGCCCAGTCCTGCCTAACAGAAGTTCATTTATTTCTAATCCTCGGGTTATGATCCGCCCACCCTGCACTCTGGAGAATATTCAACAAATGTTGAACGACGTAGCTACCTGTATATATTGAGTATGCATACACATTGCAAAAACAATTATTTAAAAAATAAAAAAACATTTAAAAAAAACGCATAATTAATAAGAAGTCCAAAATACAATAAAAACGAGGGGGCCTGGATATAAGGTAAAGTGTTGTCTTATGTAGTTTTCCTTGAAATTCCAAAAATATCAGGCTAATTTATCAAGAGGCATTTTTCAGAGGCAGAACAGATATGTAATGTCTAGAGGTTATTGGGGCAATGGTCTCTCAGTTTAAGAAAAAAATAATATATAAAGCTTTAAATGGCGCAATCTATCGAGTTTGGGGATTGTTTTAGGACTAAACAGTTAGGTGAAACGTTATTCAGAGCGTTACTACACAAAGTCTACTTTCGGAATATTTAACAACAAAACACTCCACACCCCACCACCACACCACCTTCTCCACCCATTTCATTTTTGTGCTCTTTTCGATTTTTTTATAATTTTCGTATCGTAATAACTGGGTGGGTACACACAAAATCAAGGCTTAGCAAGCATGCTTGTAAATTATTTCACCCACCTGGGTTTGGGTGGGGATGGGGCAGCAGCGGGAGTACCCAGGGAAATAGAAAAATGTTTAATTGCTTCCCTAGGAGCAACATTTTCCATGGTAATCCCCAATGTTGGTATTATACCGGGTTCTGTCTTAAGTCAGTACCCCGGTGTCAACATTGTTGGTCTAATTGGGCTCTTCACGCAATATCCGTCCCCACCCGTTACGGGTAAAAAGTAACAAGAAATGAAGTGCTAAACCAGCAACAATAATTTTTAAAATATAATCAACACATTTATTCAAATTGTACAATGAAAAATATTCACTTGTAGAATATACATAAATTAGATCAACTATTTCTTTAAAATCCGCCTTCAGAATAAAGTTCAAAAATATTGGCAAATGTCTCTCTAATCTAAATTGTATACTTTTTGTCTAATCTATTTTTATTATTAAATCATGCCAACAGAATAATGATAAACACCCATAGGTAACACCACTCTTTAAAGAATGAAAATGTGTTGAAGGGTGATGTTCGGGGACTGGAAGGGTGGCGGGTGTGGTGGAGTAGTGGTGGAGTTGTGTGTATGTGTGTGTGTTTGTGTGTGGGGGTTGGGTGTGGTGGGGGGCGACGGTGGTGAGGTGACTGGTGTGCGATGGGTGTGCACGGTTTTCGAGTTGTTGTTTTTTCAAGGAAAAGTGGCGTTTTCAAAATTATCCTGGGGACTGGGGTGTTGTCAAGAAAATATGTTCTATGTGAGGTGATGAGGTCGCCTGGAAGGGAATTTCGAGGTGTGCTAGGTGGTGCTAAAGGAAAAAGGTCCAGGGAGGTATTTCTGACATTTTTTTATATAATAAATCCATGCGGGTATTTTGTAGATCTTCTAGGGGTTCGGGGTTTGAAGAAACGCTTTCCAGTGTAGAGTTTGTTTGTTTCTGTAAGGGTGTTTTTGAAGACAAAAATGTAGGGGGTATTTTATTGACTTTCTATGTGCGAGATCTAAATCCAGAGGGTGGGTCCAGGGAGGTATTTCCGAGATTTTTTTATATTAAAAACTCCATGGGGGTATTTTGTAGATTTTTGAGGGGTTCCTGGTTTGAAGAAACGCTTTCCAGGGTAGCCTTTGTTTGTTTCTGTAAGGGCCAACCGGTGTTTTTGAGGAAAATAAATGTAGGGTTATTTTGTTGGCTTTATATTTGCGAGGTCTAAATCCAGAGGGTGGGTGTGGTGGTGGTGCGGATACTTTGGCTGGAACAGCTCATTCCTTTCAAACAGGAGTTAATTTCCTTCCTTCAAGTCCTCGGTCATGTAGTCAGTCTTGCCTGTACGTGTCTCGGTTCACTGCGAGCGGTTACACCTTTCCCACTTGAAACAAAAGACCATCGGAAAAAAATCCTAGGCCAATCATCACAGTGACCGTTGCCGGCGGTGGTAGGGATCGAAGATCCACAATCCAACGCGCTACCAACTGCGCTACTGTTCCCGACAACATATGCCTAAAGGTAGTAGATGTACGAAAATAGTGGTTAGGGTTTTAATGCAATATAAACAGAAATATTCAAGTTCGGCCTTAACTATCAAATGTATCTTAAGTTTACCTAATAATTCCCCATTAAACGAGACATACACATCCAGGTATTTTGTTTAAAAAGGTCAGGGTCATTATCTAATGTTGAAAATTCAAACTAGCTTGCTAATCTAGAGGTCGAGGGTTAGATTTGCACCTTATCGCGGTCACAGTCACCGTATTTTTTCTGTAGTCAATTTTCCCACCGTTTCTTCAAGTAGGACATTTTGACAGCCAATCAGTAAGTCTGACTGACAGAGGGACGGACTGACGAACCAACGGATAGACAGAAAAATTACCGATAGACAGACAGACGGACGGGCAAACAGACAGGCAGGCGAAAGGACGGACGGAAGGACGGGTGGACGGAAGGACAGACAGATATCTATTTTATTGTTATTTTTTATTACATTAAAGTTTACTTTTGCTACAATACCATAACGTCACGAAAATAGCTATTAATTTTAATTCATTTGAAAAAAATGCGTTTTGGATATATTTTGTCATCTTTTTATGGTATTTTACGTGAGTGGGAAAATACGTTTTCATGGTATATGATAAATAAATGTTAAACGCAAATTTCGCAGTAAATGTGACAAATACGTTCTAATTCTGAGAAGTTTGCGGCCGGCGTCAAGATGTAAACTTGAATTAACCTTGTTTATATTAATTCCTATAGCTCTTGAACTTTAAAACGGGATCTTCCTTGGGGTAACAATGTTTTGACTGGATACAAGTTAAGCCCAGTTTAACTATAAACTTCTGAGCTATATGTTTCTGAGCTATACAACTTGAAACATTATATAAAATTTTCCTCAGGCTACCTGTCTAATGATTTGTAAACTAAACACAATTGTTCGAAACAATGATTCTTTGAAATCATATGATTATGATCAGCACAAATCAGCTTGAAGCATACAATTAATGATTCAACACTTTGATCTCGAACAATGATTCTCAAATAACAACAAGCTTTCAACCATAATCACCACAAAGTAATCAACTTCAAACCCTATGATTAATCTATATATCAAAATATTGTTTGAGCACAATCTGTCTCAAACTATGTTTCAAACAAAAGCCTGTTTGAAACAACGTCTTCTTCTAAGCTTCAACCTTCAAAGCATCGATGTGCGCTTTAAACTCAACCTAGTTTTTCAAACGTTACTGCTGTACGCTTCGCTTCTAACACGAGCCAACGAAGACTTATTGAAACCATGTGTCAGAAAAATCCTGCAATTCAAATTACCCTTTCTCTCTTACGCGATTAAGCTACACTGAGAGCATTGGCAAAATGAACTCGAAAAGTCCGAACGGTCCCAGTCAATCTCGTTTAAACTTGCGCTTAAAGAAACTAACCTTAAGCGGACAGACACTATAAAAAAAAAATCATATATATATAATTACCTAAATCGTGATTCTTATGCCCAACTGAACAACAAATTTCTCTCAAATTTCCTCTCTTTAACTAGATCTTGTTTAACTTTCCAATGGTCACCTAATTTTGCATAATTGCAATTTTCCTCGTGTAAACTATCATTAAAACAGGTTTTGAAACATATTTTTTGTTTAAATCATCCCAAATAATATCTCTTCTAAATAATTACTATAATTAATTTATTTAACGTTTGTTATGAAATACCTCCCTTTAAAACGTTATAAACGTTTTATTGTGGTATATTTATGAATACTGCACCTCGCTGTTCTGTTTTGTTCGTTGTCTCACTATATATTACATATGCTCTCTTCTTTCCTGTCCTCCTTTTCCCTGTCCTACTCTATTGCCAAGTAGTCCAAGAAGTCACACAGTCATCCATAGTCATCCGTTTATGTTCCATATGGCCATTCTTCTTCCCAAAGTACGTGCACGTTAATGTATATCTAAAACCCAATGGGTAATGATGTCATGAGCTGGAGAATGGCCATCGGACATTTTAATTGTAAATTAAACACTATATCACGGTATATTTTTTTATCGATCACCATTAAAATATGTTTTTAGTTTGTTGAACACTTTGCATAGCCAGGTCTATATATTTTGTAAAAATGTCTCGTGTTTTTTAAAGTCTAGCATCGCAAATCTTGAATTTTCTGTTGTTGTTTTTCTACTTGTTGTTATGTCTGGTAATGTCGAAACTAATCCTGGACCTCTCCCACCAGATGAAAACCACAGTCTTTCAATTCTTCATTTAAATGTGAGGAGTATCAGAAATAAAATGGAATATATTAAGGATAATTTCATCGATTTTGATATCCTATGTTTTACAGAAACACATCTGTCAGACAATGTACTAAGCGTTGATCTAAATATAGAGGGGTTTTGTAATGACTATAGGAAGGATAGTACAGCCCACTCAAGTGGAAGTGGAATATTAATGTACACCTTAAGTAATCTTATTTCGACTCGCATTTTCGAACTCGAAATACCAATGTTAGACGCGATGTGGGTTGAAGTAAATAATCGCACGAATTGCTTTTTAATATGTACAGTATACCGACAACCAAATTCAAATAATGTCTTTTGGACAAATCTGAGTAATGCAATAGATATGGCTCTCGATATATCAAACAACGTTATCATAGTCGGAGACATAAATGAAGATCAATTAAGGCATGAAAATCATAAATTACGAGACATTATTATCATAAACAATATGAAAAATGTTATTTCTGAACCAACTAGAGTGACAGATCATTCCTCGACGTTATTAGATCTCATTGTAGTGTCAGATTCAATAAATGTTTTTAATTCTGGAATTATTAATACACCAAGTGACATCAGTGACCATTTTGGCACATATGTACATGTTAAGTTTAGTTTTTGTTCTAAACCAACATATACTAGACGCGTAAGGATTTATAAAAAGGCTGATTTTGATAAACTGAATACACTTATTCGCGAAACAAATTGGTCATTTCTTTATAACGGTTCCGTAAATGATGCTTGTCGAAATTTCACTGCAAAATTTGTAGAATTAATCAAAATATGTATTCCCTATAAAGATGTTACTATCCGTCCAAACGACAAACCTTGGTATGATTCGGAAATACGCCGAGTTTCAAGACAACTTGATAAACAAAAAGGCAAAGGTTTGAAACATAATATTACATCAGAGTGGGCTATATATAAAAAGCTTAGAAACAAAGTCAATAATCTAAAGAAACATGCAAAAGAAAAGTTTTATAATAATATAGAAGAAGTCATTACGGAAGCCAATGTCAATGATCAGCGTCAATACTGGAAACTGCTAAAATATTTTATCAAACCTAATAAACAATCAGAAATCATTCCACAATTGAAAACCATATTACCAAATGGTCAGGTCACTTACTCTATATCAGATCAAGACAAGGCTAACGGCCTAAATGACTATTTTATATCTATATCATCCGTTGATGATACGCATGCTTCTTTTCCAAATTTTGATCTTAAAACGCAGGCAAACTAGAATCTATTGTCATAGAAGAATCAGAAATAGTTGATATTATAAAAATACTGAATATAAACAAAGCATGCGGGGACGACGAAATAAGTCACAAGATGCTTAAAGAAACAATGTACACTATTTCAAAGCCGCTATGCACAGTTTTCAACAGGTCACTCGAAGAATGCATATTTCCAGATATTTGGAAAACAGCTGTAGTTATGGCAATTTTCAAAAAATGTGACGCTAGCCTCCCTAGTAATTATAGACCAATATCGTTACTTAGCTGTGTAAGAAAAGTTATGGAAAGGATAATGTTTAAACATATGTATAACTTTTTTCATAAGAATAATCTCTTTTTCAAATACCAATCTGGCTTCCTACCAGGTCACTCCACAGTTTATCAACTTATGGATATGTATCACCACATTTGCCAAGCTTTCGATGCCAAACAGTACACTTGTATAATATTTAATGATATCTCAAAGGCTTTTGATCGCTATAGGCATCTTGGCCTTCTATTTAAGCTTAAGCAAAACGGTATTAATGGTAAGCTGTTGTCTTGGCTATCAAATTATATTTTAAGTCGTACTCAGCGAGTAAGGGTCGGTACAACATCATCTGAGACTAAATATTTGAAGACTGGGGTACCTTAAGGATCGGTTTTGGGTCCTCTTCTTTTCTTAATCTATATAAATGATATTACTAAAAATATGCTAAGCATTACTCGCCTCTTTGCAGACGATAGCTCTCTCTCAATATCCACATCCAGTATTGATGATATGGAGGGTATTTTAAATCATGATCTACATATTATAGCTCAGTGGTCGAAACAGTGGCTTGTTCAATTTAATCCTAATAAAACTGAAGTATTATTTTTCTCCCTTAATCACACTGATCGCCGTCCACAACTATTTTTAAATGACGTTCAACTCCCATTCGTTGATACGCACAAGCATTTGGGTTTAATTCTTAGTTCAGATGGTAAATGGCACGAACACATTAACAGTATTGTTACATCCGCCACAAACATTATTGGCCTAATGCGTCATCTGAAATTCAAACTGAAACGCAAAACACTAAATCTAATTTACTTATCATACATGCGCCCTATCCTAGAATATGCATCTATTGTATGGGATGGTAGTTCTGTTTACGATAGAGAAAGACTCGAAAAAGTTCAATATGAGGCTGCTCGCATCGTGACTGGACTAACGCGAACAGTATCCATCAATTACTTACTAACTGAAATTGGATGGTTATCACTATCAGATAGACGAAAAATGCAAAAACTTACTATGGTTTATAAAGTAAATAGTGGCATAATGCCATCGTATGTTACCAATCTATTTCCTCCATTTGTTCAAGAAAACAACCCATATAACCTTAGAAATGGTAATAACTACGAGACCATAGCAAGACGAACGGAAATATTTTCTAAATCATTTATTCCATCCGCTATTACTATGTGGAACGATTTATCACCCGAAATCAGAAACTCCGAATCGCTTACTATTTTTAAACGAAAACTTCTAAGATCTGTATTCGTTAGTCCTAAAGTTCCTATTTACCTGCTTTATGGCACACGATCACTTGCTGTTCTACATGCACGAATTCGCAATTCATGCAGCAATCTTAACAACGACCTTTATATAAATCACCTAAGACTATCACCAAGTTGCGATTGTGGGTATGAAACAGAAGATGCCGAGCATTTCATTTTTAAGTGTAATAGATTTCAAAACCAACGACATGTCCTGTTTCAATCTACTCGTCGCTTTCATCCGTTAAACTTGAACACTTTGCTTTTTGGTAGGGGACACATATCCGACGCGGAAAACGAATTGATTTTTAATGCCTTTCAGACCTACATTAGTGAGACCAAACGTTTCAAAAACTAACACATTCTAACAAATCATTTTCAAATGTACATACTGTCCTGACTCACTGTATTGGCAACTTGTGCACTACCTCATCTTCTTCCTTCATAACTTTCATACAGCTTACTCCTTTCCTCTTCTTACTCCTTTTCTCTCCAATCGTAATTATATTTCACAACAACGAACAAAACCTATATCAGCAAATATATATTTATTTGTAGTTTGTTTATAATTCTTTGTAAAGCTAATATGTAACTATTTAGTCATGTACATTTCTGTAACACATTGCATTGGGAAGGGCCGTAACTAATCGCCCCCTTAGAGGTAAAAGGTGCTATGTGCATTTTTCATTATTTCGAGAAAATCACGTTTAAAGGTTTAAGGACTTGTGAAAAATCAGGATTTAAATTCTAAAAAACGAAACTAAGCACATATTTGGGATTATATTTCTACTATTTATTAATCATATTTTAACCAATAATAAACCAATAGTTCAATCAATATAATCAATTTAGTACATAGCACCTTTTTTCACGGACCAATTTTCAAAGAAAAATTGGAGTAAAAGGTGCTATTTTAGCTCCTTTTGCTGCAAACAAAATGTGTGAAAACATTTTATCCTTGAAGCAAAAAAGGTGTCATGTACTTCATAAAATTCAAATTTGTGATCTGTTTCTTAACCTTTCTGATAGGCAATGGCTATGAAACAATACGCCTGCATAACATGTTCTATTTTGACTACTATTTCGATATACTTCTTATTTACACTCCACTGTCTACAGTTTTTATCATTTACTCAGAGTCGTCTTCATCTGAGCCTACTGGTATTGTGTCTTTTGTTTTGGCATTTGTCGCCAAAGACATAAAGTACCCATGAAAGTCATCGGGTATTATTCCCTTCGTACACAGGCTGATTAAGTCTGCCTTCTTCTGTATTGAAATAGGCAGTTTGGAACAATAGCATAAGTCCATTTCTGCATCCTTTGTTCCGTAAAAAGTAGAATGCCGTGTTTTGATTTTCATGAAATTTTCGCTGTTAAACGTGTAGTTGAGAGACAGTGACTTTGGTTCATTTTGGCGAACTTGAATCCAGCGCACGTTGAGCCAGTTCACCTTTACTCCTAGAGTGGTCGCAGTTCTTTCTAACAAATGCTTTGAAGTCAATTACATGGTATATTTCAGAGGGATGGTAATATATGGATTTGTTTTCCGGGACATACAAATCACAGTACTCCACTGTGATGGAACAAAAACGGACGTCTTCCTTTTCGAAGTTTCAATTGCTGAATATACCGAGTCACTTTTCATTTGGCTATGGCCGGACTGAAGGAATTTGTGATTTTAAAGTCTTAAGATGTGGTATCTTTGAAACCGTATACAGGTAGGATGCAGCTACAAACTGGTTCCTATTTTGCCCCCCACACGTATCAGAATAGTATGTTACCTCTTCTATTGGCGCAGAAGAGCAGACAGGCTGAGTGTTTTTCATTAAACATGTGGCAATTTCACATGCCCCTCGTTTTCCATGCGTTTCATCCCAGAGATGACAAGTTGCATGTTTGTCCCCTAAGAGTAAATTGTTAGATTATAGCAACACAACTTTCTTGAATAATACAATTTGCTGACCAGGGAACATGGCGTTGTGCGAATTGCCTGTAGGTCAAAAGTTGCCACATAGTGCTTATTGTGTGTTTGCGACAGTATTTTATCTCGCTCCTTTTCTTCTCTTGCTTCGACTTTTCTTTCTTGGTGAATTGTGTATTCATGTTGGAGTTTGACAGTCACAGTGCCCGACTTCTGATGTTTTTAATAATTTGCTCATAAAGAACACTGGTCTTTCTTTGGTTTGAAAAAACAACAAATTAAAGTCTTCACAGAAGACCTGACGATACTTGCCTTCTTTTACAGGTTTACTTCCTTTCTTTTTGCACGAGTCTGCATAGAGGATCCACATCATTTTTATATTCAAGTCTTGGGCTAAATAATTCTTTTTTTGTATTTTTTCTGGCATAGTGGGATTCCATTCTTGGAAAGGAATTGATATGTTCACGAACAAAGTTTATGATTTCATCACTGATTTTTGAAGACGGTGTTTTACGGCCTCGCATATCAACACCGCAAAATGTCCCATGCTGTTTTCTACCTAATGTATAGGAAACCGTTTTCTTTCCGATATCGAGTGTTTTTAGAAAAAAATCTTTGCAAACACTTTCACGCTTATTTCCAACGCCTAGGAAATACTTCAAGGAAGTCTGCCTTTTCCCTGTCTTTTTTAACTTGGTGTTGCTTTCGAAACCATGTCACATACAAAACACATCTGTCTTTCATAGCTTGGGAGAGCATAGTAATGATCAAACATTGCTTTTCGTTCATCTTCATTAAATTTTGTGCTGCACTTAAACCTGCATTTTGCACAATTTTGTGCTTTAAGCACTTTTTCTGCAACAGTTTTTCCTGTTTTTGAGGTGTATGGTTTGCCTTCACATCATAGTTTCTTACGGTTGTTAGATTTCCATTGCATTTCATTTCCTTTTTTCTTTCTGCTTGATGTTTCTTCAATAGAACTCTGGTAATCAGCTCTTTTGTGTGGGGTGAACGAGCAAGCAACGTGTTCTCGTTTAATTCTGTATATTCGGATGTACTTGTTTGTGGAGTTGAATATTGTAGTAGGTACGAGTCATCTTGGGGATGTGTTGTCCGTCTAATTGGTGAACTCTCCGTTATTGGTTGTGTTGCCTCATAATGTTCTTCGTTTCTAATAGCTAGGTATGCTATTTCAATGCATCGCAGACTATCCCTTTGTTCTGCATCTACAGAAGGCTTTAAATCAATGAAAGGGGTTACCAGTGAACTGGAGTATATGCGTAGTGTACAATTAAACTTGTCAGCAAGTGCTAAAGGTAAACAATCAGCAATATTATCATTCCATCCCTCACTTCTACTTAGAAGCTCTATATCTTCTTTAAATGTTTCAGTCAGATCAGCCTCCTCTGATTTCACACTTAGAAACTTACTGTATCTTGCAATGTTTTCCATCATTAAGTCACACACTGAATTTCTAAATGCATCAATGTGTGACAAAATTACACATTTAGCAATTGCTGCGAAAAAGCAATTTCCGTCAGCACGGAGAGGCAACGTTTCAGTTCATTACTGGCAAGTAGTTGATCCAGCCGATTGATTTGTATATGACGGATATGATCTTTGACAGATTGCATCTTTCTACTCAAAACGTTGGCCTTTTCGGCTCCATCAATGTTCTTCTTCCTTTTAGCCTTCCGTAAGTTGATTTAAATGAACAAACTTACCCTATTATTTTCATCTATGTTTTTGTTTTGTTTTAATTGAGCGTGTTTCACACTGAAAAATCTCTGTATAAATGCAAGAATGTCATTAGGTAATTAGAAAATAATTTGCTTCATACCAGAACAGGTACTGTGATATCAAATCTGTCCAAACCAATTATCCTGGTTATTAGCAATACACAAGATGTAAAAATGCTTACAGGAATAAGGAGCTATTTGCCACTTAGCCCCATTTATCATGTTTTAAACCAATGCTTTAGAGGTAACAATTTGGGGGAAAAGGTGCTATATTTTGTCATATGGCCCCTTTTACCGCAATGTTGTATACACATAACTCCTTTTACAGCACACTACTTTTATGTAAAGCAGATAGCACCTTATGCTTGTTATCAATATCTCCAGATTGATTCAATATGCAATAAAGATTTTTTCTGACAAGAAACATATCATAAAAAGGAATCTAAATATGCCAAAAAAACATTTTCTGTGAAAATGTTAGTTAGCACCTTTTACCTCTAAGGGGGCGAAATGTTGATAGAACTTGTAGCCCGAGCCATTTGCTTATTTATATGGCAATAAAATATGTTTAAATCAAACGTTATAAATACATTATGGTCAAAACGTTATGAAAACACACAGATCATTCTAACAGCCGGATTGATCACACGTGTGAACAATGCCTTCGCATTCTTCACTCGTGTGAAGAAGGCGTTCTGTGAAAAATGAAGTCCAACAGTGACACTCCATTCTAAACCTATACACTCCTGCCTGACATTCCCCACTGTCATTATACGCACTGAAGTAACACTCTGATAAAAGAAAAGTATGTATGTTTATCATGAAAATGTTTTTTCGAAAACACACAAAAAAGAACGTTATAAAATATTGAAAAATATTCAGTTTGAGACTCATTCATAACACCCCAGCCCCGCCACACACACACACACACACACACACACACACACACACACACACGCTTTTGTACATTATTAGTTAGTGCCAATGGCCTAGTTGTTCAAAGACACACACACACACACACACACACACACACACACACACACACAGAGCATGCTTTTGTACATTATTAGTTAGTGCCAATGGCCTAGTTGTTCAAAGACACACACATACACACACACACACACACACACACACTCACACACGGCATGCTTTTGTACACTATTAGTAAGTGCCAATGGCCTAGTTGTTCAAAGACACACACACACACACACACACACACACTCACACACGGCATGCTTTTGTACATTATTAGTTAGTGCCAATGGCCTAGTTGTTCAAAGACACACACACACACACACACACTCACACACGGCATGCTTTTGTACATTATTAGTTAGTGCCAATGGCCTAGTTGTTCAAAGACACACACACACACACACACACACACACACACACACAAGCGGTAATAAAAAACAACAGCAAGTGAATGCATTTTTAATATCATATTCAGATGGTAGACAAAAAACAGAATGTTGCCAGATCTTTACAACACAAAAATAACATATTGTTGCTAATTTATTGATATGCGTAATTGGTTGATGCTTATTTCAGATTATTCATATTAATCAGTAAATGATCGTGGTATCTTTGGAATCTATAGCGGTTTGTTTATATATATATATATATATATATGTATCACTTGTTTATTTGGAATGTATATGTCTGCTTTTTGTATAAGGGTTTTTAGTAGGATATCCCCGCGTATGTTTATACTACCGAAGCAATATACGCGTACGAGTGTTATCCTGTTGTTCATCACTTTCGCAGATTTATATCAGTACATTTTATTCCCATAATAATAATAAAATTGTCCTTTTCATGCGATCTACTGTAATTAAAACATTAGGAAATGTATCACTTGTTTTCAACGAAAGAAATTGTTCTTAGTGGTGTTAAAATCCGATTCTATATTCTACCTAAATAACTTCAATTTCGCTTTAATATATGTTCAGCTTTAAGATGCTAATGCAAACAATCTGCAAAATGCATTGCAAAAGCTTTCCATTACCGCAACCCGAAACGAAAATCGCGTGTGACTATGTCAGTGTCTGACATATAGTATTTGTAAACAATGTGGAAAGCACTTTATGCTTTCACGTTTCACCTTTTTGTCGATGTCTTCAGTTAAATTGATCAGTGAGGAAGCACTCACATTTTACATTGATTCCATAATTCAAAGCTATACGCAACCGGTTCTCCAACCACATATTGACAAGGAGTCTGATCAGACATGTTCTAACGTTACTATATCTTAATAAGGGTATTGGTTTTATTGACATACCAAGTATTTTTCGAGAAAATCGTGTTGTTGGTTCTATTCCTAAATATTTCAAAAAAAGTCCTGTACTTTGTTATAAGTGTAAACAAAATAAACAATTAGACTACGACAAAATAGTTTCTGACCTTGGCATAGTAAATAAAATTCCTAAGGAATTAAAGTATAAAACATACACGTTTTGCTATACTCCTGTAATTTGATATTATAGATAAACGTATTCGGAATTTGTTTATAGTTTCCCTTCAATGATTAATTGTAATGCATGTCGTGCTTAGATCTTTCAAGCCACTGAGGATTTTAGTAAAACATGATGTCGTAGAGAACATGCGGACACGAATTCATCATGAGTCGTTCTTGATGTAATTTGCAGTAAATGTCAAGTTCAGTAAATGTCAAGTTTCATCTATAAGTACTTATGGCGTTTCCATACTACACTTACATACAACCTTACCACACAACCTTATCAAAGTCAAGATTTTGCTCTCATTCTGAAAAGTTTCTCTAGAGAAAAAAATATTTATTTGGCCTGTTGTTACAATTTTATAGCGTTTTTTTTACTAACACCAGTTTGGACAATTACACTAAGTGGAGTTCCATGCAGTTTGTCAAGCACTTATTTTCCTATTAGATAATATGTTCGTCAGGAATGAACTACCGTTTATAAACACATTCCTATGAGTTCAAACTGTGCACATCTTGTCTCAGTTTTGTGTTTTTGTACTGCTATGGAAGTAGGCGTCTTTCACCTAATACTCGTGCAGATGTGATTGAACCTTTAATGACACATCTCGCTATCTGGATTGAATAATAAACATTGACAACACTTTATTTTCTACACTCTCTATTCGAAATAACTTCAACTCTAGAAAGATAATATTTTTGATTATGTTGCTTCTTTTCTCGATTGATGACTTCCTATTGAAAATGGAGAAAAAATACCACAATCTGCGACAAGAGAGATGAATTTAACTGTGATATCGTAATTATCCACACTTAGTTGCCAGAGCAACTTCCTATGCAGTTTATGCTTCTCAACGTATTCGGTTTTCTAGAGCTTGCAGTCAAATTGAGGACTTTAAAGGGACACACGGCAATCTTGAAGTGTTTGATAAAAAGATGCTCCAAAACTGTAGTATTGTAACCTGATTTTCTAAAATATAAAAGTAATTAAATAGCTCTGCTACGACAAGGACTATAAACTAACTTCTGTGGTGATGTGATTTACATACATTGAATGCTCCTAGGTCATAATCAACTTTCATACACGCTTTATTAAACTTGTTAAAAAGCGGATCATTAGAGGCTATGATCTTTTAATGTTGCAATGAACTGCATGTTTAGTAGCTGACCAATTTACAGATCGCCACTATGCTTTTCTCTTTGATTGTGCAATGATCGTAAAGAGTGTGGACCCTATATATGATGACGTCTACCTAAATCCTGAGAGGATGGTAGAGTATAATGCATGTCTTACATGTTGTGTTGCCCTACCCTTAATGGTTTGTTCACGAGTTCCTCTGGCTTCTGCCAAGTCACTGAGTACTTGCATTGTGGCTTTCTAGGCTTTGTTTATATTCATAAATACTGAAAATGGGATCCCTTAAAGGCAAAAAACACAAACAAGGGAGAAAAGTGGCAGTCTCGGTTAATCTGAGACTGATCATCTAAGTGTTATATTTATATTGCTTATAAACGCTGCCCTGTATGTTAGGGAATATAAAGAATATAAATTGGTTTTCTTTACTTTCACTGTTCCGTTTTTTGGGATGGCAATGGGATAAAAATGAGGTTTTGGGACACCCTATAACCTTGTTTAACTCCCCTTTGTACCACTGACCGTTCCAAGGCGGTATCCCAATCCCCTTTGTGCAACTGACCGTTCCAAGGCGGTATCCCAGTTGTCATCCCGTTTGTGTTTGTGATGTCACAAGCCGTACTTCTTCTTAACTTTGCATTTGTTGTTTGCTTTATTTCATGCGTGTTTCAGCTTGACTGTATTCTGTGAAAGCTGCATTACCTTTTCCGACTTTATATCTACATTTATTATAGTAACATTTTGAAGAAACAATTCATTTGAGTGATGGAAAAAAGGTTTGATGCTCAAAAGTTGAATTATGCATGAGGCGTATGTCACATATAGTACCAAATGAGCGGTTTCAGATCAAGCAGTCCGATCGATATTGCATTATTTAATGTTCATGTTCATTTCATATGTTTATACGAATATAGTCTTGTTTTGTGCCAATAATGTCTTCTATCTAATGAGCATTTATGTCATTCAGTGATATGTTATGGCCAATTAAGAGGCCATAAAGTATGAATTTTCCTAATAAAAGTTGTACTTTAGGAAATGAAACCCTACTTTTGGTTAAAGGAACAACAGCAATCTTGAAATAGTTAATAGCATTGAAATCAGCACCTCGATTGTTTAAACTCTTAATCCAGTATCAGTTTTACTCTAAACCTGCTTGTTAACTTAACTTTAAAGTGTTCTTCGTTATTCCATTATAAGTTTTAAATCTATTAGCGGTGCAATATAATCAAAGTAACAAATATGCAACAAAAGCTTGCTTTAACATGTTTCAATTCTGCTATATCTATTATTAATGATTTTCGAATTTGCAAGTTATGTAGAAACTTAATATCAGTTTTTGTTTCGTTTTATAATTTTCTTTTATTGTTTGTATCTTTATGAAGCCTTAAGGTATTATATTACATTCACACCTATATCATTTCTTATCCCACGCCGAAGATAAAAATCTTCTTCTCCGAAACTACAAGAGATAAAGCTTTAATATGTTTGATTTATTATCAGCTTATGGATCCTCTATCAATTTTGTTCAAATGGTGACCCTGGGGTCAAATTTGGCCTCATAGACTTATATATAGGGAAACACTTTAAAAATCTCTTTCTCTGAAACAGCAAGAGTCAAATGTTTAATATTTTTTATTTACACTCAGCTTATGGTCCCTCTACCAATTTTGTTTAAATGGTGACCCTTGGGTCAAATTTAGCCCCAATCCAGGTCTATGTTTGACATAGACTTATACAGTTAAAATACCTTCTCCTCTGAAACTGCAAGAACCAACAGTTTAATATTTTGTATTTACACTCAGCTTATGGTCCTCTACCAAGTTTGTTCAAATGGTGACCCTGAGGTCAAATTTGGCCCGACCCTGGGTCACAAGTCAAACTTGGTTTGAGTGTTTAAATTAATGAAAGTTTGATTTGTTTTAAAGCTAGCTAAACTTGAACCAAATACATCCCTCGCCCTATATCTGGGTAATGGAAGACACTTTATAAAAAACTAGTTTGATACTGACATATCTGACACACAACCCTTCTATCTATCCCCACCTGCACCCCCTTCCCCACTACCCACCATGGACACCATACATCCAGTAGAATGATGCAGGCTCTCTTGGGCCTCTTGTCCAAATAGTGGGATGTGACGCGCGGAATCGTTCTAGTAACGCCGGAGTTATTGCCCTTAAATTGATAAATGCTTATTAAAGGGTTTTTCATAAATAATATTTTAACAATGGAATGATGGATGTTTATATAACTTGTCACAAGTAATTATTATAACAAGACAAACTAATTGGTGTGTCACTCAAAGGTCACGTCCGTCCGTCCATCCGTCCTTCCATCCATCCATCCATCCATCCATCCATCCATCCGTCCGTCCGTCCGGAGCCACATCTTCATAACTGCTGGATGGATTTTCATTACACTTGGTAATAATGTTTATCCCATAGTGGGATGAGACACGGTTATTTTCTTTCAGAATCGCACCAGTCTAGCCTTTTAGTCCCACTATAAAAGTCGCGGTACATCTTTTATTTTTTCAAATCTACTATGGTGATGAATTTCAAAAATACCTAGATCTAGTAGATATTCGAATTCATAAAGGGTCAAGGTCATGATTTATACTAATTAATAAAAAAAACAAAAAACATTTCTTCCACTCAAGGATAACACATTATTCGGCGGGGGATATCCATTCATCGAATTGGCTTGTTTAGGTCTTTTATAGTGTTTGTTTATAGAAGGGAAACACGTAGCAGGTGTGTGGAGGTTTTATTGATTTGTAAATTGTATTCGTCTCTATATGCGTGCAAGGTGCAATAGGGAATAGCGCTCTTTACACCTGACGGGAAGAATAAAAGAGGCATCATTATGGAATAGTTACATATGAAGACACGTGTAACAGTTTTTTAAACGCTTTATTGTAAATTGCATTTCGTTTAATGGGGAATAGCACACCCGGTGGGAAGAATAAAATAACCATCGTTTGTCTGACAACACTTCTCGTAAATGTATACGAAACCGATTTTGGTCTGACTTTGCTGTTTTACATCGTGTTTTCCTTATTACTTCTTGACTAAATGATTCAGAAAGTCATATAAAGTGATAACGCCTGACCTAAATGTGACAATACGATATAGAATAGCACTTGATAACGTCTTACGTAATGAGATCATGGGAATATTTACCCACTTTACGCACATGCGTGACACCCCCTAGCTACGCCCATCTTACACTGTCTAATATCACTATACGTATCTGCTTGACACCCCTATTGCCACGCGCCTACTTCACACTTTCTTCTCGCACCATTCGTACCTGTCTGACCCTCAATACTACCACTTTTCACACCTGCTTAACAATCCCTAGTGACAGTTTACGCAAATACGTCACACTCCCTGCTGACACTATTTGCACCTGAGTGACACTCCCTATTGCAACTATCCGCATCAAGGAGCCACTCCCTACAGCCACAATACACATCTACATGATACTATATACTGTCACAAAGCGCATCAACGTAATACTGCCACTATACCATCTGAATAATACGCCATACTTCCACTACACCATCTGAGTAATACGCCCTACTGCCACTATACCATCTGAGTAGCATTCCCTACTGCCACTGTACCATCTGTGTGACACTCCCTACTGTCACTGTACCATCTCTGTGACTCCTTTATTCCACTATACCATCTGTGTGACACTCCCTACTGCCACAATACCATCTCTGTGACATTCCCTACTTCCACTATACTACCATCTGTGTGACACTCCCTACTGCCACCATACCATCTGAGTGACACTGCCATCTACCACTATACCATCTCTGTGACACACCCTACTACCACTATACCATCTCTGTGACACACCCTACTGTCACTACACCATATGTGTGACACTCCCTACGGCCACTTTATCATCTGTGTGACAATCCCAACTACCACTATACCATCTGACAATCCATATCGCCATTTAACCATCAACGTGAAACGTCCTACTTCCATAATTTGCATTTACGTTACGCTCCCTACTTCCACCATACGTCTATATGTGAAAAAAGCTATAACAGGCTGAGCATCCTAATGGGTAAATCAATATGCCTATACAGGTGTGTTTATCACCGTTATGTGTGGTTTAATGTTACATATAGAGAGATTTTATGAAACTACTTTTATACAGTTTTGTTATATACTTATCCACATTCTTTAAAAGGGGGATATTAAAATCGCCTCCGTCTGTCCGTCCGTCCGTTACCGAATCTTCTCCCTAACCACTTAAACGGAATTCAACCAAACTTAGTAGATGATTTCCCCCACATTATAACGGCGAGCAAGAGCAGCATTTGTTTTGGCTCCGCACCCAGGGGCCCAAAAGAAGGGGTGGGGTGGAGGCGGCGTTACCATGATTGTAAGCACCGGGAGAAGTTTTACCGCCGCCACACTGCACAGGCAACGCTACTGCGATGAGATATATAAAAAAGTATGAAAGGAGAAATTTGTGATACAAAAAACACATAACACATCTAGAACTGGCTACTTAGGAATTTTGTTAAGTATATGCTATTTATATATACCGTCATCATTTCACTTGTAAAATACCAAGAAGAGGAACTCTACACGAATTTATTATTTCCGTTCTAATCCTATTACATATGTACTGTTTCAAAATGAGCATGGTGTAAACGCTTTCAATAAAATGTTTAAACCAAATACTGTCTTTGAACAACATTTCAATTTTACTTCAACACATGGTGAACTGCTCTAAACTCAGCAACATTGCTTTCGTAGTTTTCAGCCTGTCGCTGTCTTTATTGTAAGTGACGTTTTCCTTATGTGACATACAGTTCCCTAATTTACCCACTCTAACCTCTCAAATACCGGAAGTGTGCTTAATGCGTGGGAATAGATGCTTTTTTGGTCATTTAAGGATGTTGGCTGGGCAAGTTTTGACATCTTCAACATGTTCAAGTCTAAACATTTTATTTTTTAAATCATAGTTTTATTTGACAACTGAATTGTTTCATTTTTTTCATTCTAGTAGATATGGATATAATGTAGGATTTAAGATGGTAACATACCAAATTTTAAGCAAATTTTTTTTTCATATTTTTTTCGTCATTTGTGATCATCTTTTGTTGTCAGCAAAATAGGGGGTATGGGTAGCTCTGAGTAGAATTTATCCTTTTGCTATAGAATAAAACAGATTTTTGTTTTTCAGTAGTAAAATACATATATAAAAGTAGATACTGAGCTAATTTTATTTTCGATCTCCCTGTCAACATTGTGTGTACAGTATTTTACATTGAAAATGTCAAAATAACTCCAAAATGGGTGTAATTTAAAGAATTTTTAATAAAAAATCTTAGAAGCCTGTTGACCTATATATTTTTTTTACTTGTTTTGAAAGAAATGTCATAGGACCTTGACATATACAAGTTTTAAAAAAAGTTGATAATTAGAACATAATTTTTTATCTTAAATTAATTTTTCGGTAAAAACAAAAGTGGGTGGGGTATGGTCCATATATGTTTGCATTTTAAATTAAAAAGACGAATGAGGATTACAATTTTTTTTGTATGATTTGAAAGATATGTATATATGCAATCGAAAATTAATTGTTGTTTTTCAATAAACATAAAGTTATGAAAACAATTATGAAAATGTTGAATGACTATATTTTTCCTCTTTTTAGTGAAATTTTGAAGTTAGAAATATGTGCCTTCTTCAATGACGTCTAGTGGGAAAAAAAGGGTAGTGACCTAGCCTTTTTTTGATAATTTTGAATCTAAATTATACCAAAGAAGCTTTAAATATGAATTTTAAAAAAATCTCATCACTACGTTATTCCCAGCCAACCTCCTTAATAGAAAATGTTACCAATCCGCAGAAGAACCATATACCCATGCTAATGGAAAGAATTCAATACAGTTCATATTATTGGATGCAATTGTTCATAATGTGAAATTATCCGATTTGTTTATATTGTTCCTGGTAATATATAGCGTATCGCCTATACAGTGTTCATGTTGGCAGTAGGTCCGGTAATATGAACACGAAGCAGTCAATTTAGTCGGTTTTATATACACATTGACACTGGATCTGAAGAATCAAACATTTTGGGAATATTCATAGATGGACCAGTCCAATACTGTTACTTCTAAACTCATATTGCCAATCCTTTATCATGTTTATCGCCCGGTGCAGGATAGGGCATACACGTTATACTCATTCATATTTATTACAAGCTGAGCAATTACCAGAATCTATACCCTGCTTTGCACCGTTAACGGTCAAACACATCTTGTTGAAATGTGTAGACTTTGATCCTATGCGTCAAAGGTACTGTAATGTTAATACTATGAAAGAGTTATTAGATACTATAGATTTTAGTCTTGTTTTAGATTTCCTAAAAGAAATCAGACTATAAAAATCATTATAATGTGTTCTTATATATATTTAACTGTTTATATACCCGTTGACGGTGAGTTGTTGATTTACATATATAGTTCATATTACTACCATATTTTTAATAGTTTTATCTTTATATATTTACGTTAATTTTTAATTACTACTTAATTTCTTCATCTTTCGTCGGTTTTTGCGCACAATATGACCTATTTATGTGTCGACGTGCCGTAAAACACTATTCATTCATTCATTCATTATCATGTTTATCCGTCGATATTTACTCTATTCTTAAGATATGAGTAGGGCCAGGAAAGAAGTACCCATTTGTCAATGGGTGAAAAACGTGTTTCACAATCCTTGCATTTTCCGTATAATTAGAAAGGTATTCTTTAAATGTGTGTACTGGATATTCTTGTATACTCAGTACATTTAAAACGCAACATTTTTGATTTTCGACTATTTGTAATCCGCTGTTGTTTTTTGTGGTCAAATCAAAATTGCATTTATGCTAGTACACAAGTGTCTTTGTCCCAAAGGTTAAAGACATTTTCTATAGTTTTTTCTGCATAACAGACTTTCTTTAAACTTTTTGTACAGTAAGTCTGTTATATATATAGACAGAAAAGGCAAAAATAATAGTAGGTCACCATGATTGTTAAAATTTAAAAAAATAATTTGTAATGCCACCGTCATGTCAATCTGTCCAAAAAGTTGAACAAGTCCATGAAATAGCTAAATAAGACATTTTTGAAGTCTAATCATTTATTCATTGGTCACAATTCTGCTAAAATTGTATTAAAGAAAAGAACATTTAATTACAATAACATTTAAAGCTCATCTTTATGTAAAACCTATATTTTTTTACAAAATCTGTTGAGACCATTACCACAATTTATGCACAAATTCGCTCATAATGATACAATTTCCTTTTTTTTTTGTATGTTCCCAATAATAGAAATTGTTTAAAATTTCTAAGCACATAGTTTAACATATATAAAACAAAATGTGCAATAAAAATGAAAGGTCCCCATGCTTGTTTAGAAAATAAATTTGAAACCCTGCCCCTATGCTAAAAGGCCAAGTTTTGTATGAAATTATATAGAAATGGTATATTTTCCTTTTTGTTATGTTCCTAGTAACATAATTTGTTCCTAGGCACTTATTTGAACATATATTTAGACAATATATGCAATCAAAGTTATAGGTCACCATGCATATTGAGGTTTAATGTTGGTTTTTGGAACCGTACCATTATGCTTAATTTTTTAATTTTGTTGGAATTTTTACAAAATGCTATAATTTCCCTATTTTATGTATCTAATAATAGGCCTTTATTTAAATAAAGACAATAAAAAAAAAATATAAAAAAAAAATTAATAAAAAAATAAATTCAAAAATAAAAAATTCATAAAAAAAAAGAAAAAAAAAAGAAAAAAAAAAGAAAATACAACTAGACATCAAAAGCAACATTCCTGTTAATTTGTAGGAAAATTCATTCAATAGTTTTAGAAGAGAAGTCGCCCAAAGAAGCTGCGCAATTAAAACTACGAAAATGCCTTTAACATATTGAGATAACCAGTTGCATACGATTTGCTTTACTTCTTTCAGTTAAAATACATTTTAACTTTAAACCCCAGCGTTAAGTAGAGACTACCGTCATTATGTATACACTGTAGCCAGTTAGTATTTCGTCTGCTTCAAGATAAAGGTTTTAGCACTCTGACCAATCACTGATCTTATTTGTACAGGTACAGCTATTAATAGATGCACCAAATTCAAAATTTGACAGTAAGGAATAAAAGTTTTCTTCTAGAAAGTATGGAAGATAAATAAATTATATAATTATTTTGATATATCTGTATAGAATAATGTTTAATGTATTTACATGCCAAATTGTATGTTTTAAAAATGCTTTATTATTTAGAAATTTGTGACTAAACCTCTCTGAGCAGCATAATGCATAAAATAATCAGAACAGTTTCTCTGGGGCCATTTTGGGGTTTTATACACAACCCTGGTTAACGCCTTTAACATCTCTAGAAAAACACCAACAAGTGTTGCGTTTTCATATGTACTGAGTGTATGTATGTATTGCATTTTCGTGTATTGATCATAAATTGTATTTATTTTTTTATTTCTTTCAATTATTATGTATTTATTGGCGTTACGGATTTACAAATAAATTCTTAATATCTGGTTCATATCCATTTTGTACGTAAAAAAAAAGGAAAACCGATACAATGACAGAAATTTAATACTTCTAACTCAGCAGATCTGTGATAATTTGCAAGAAATAAAACTCTCGAGATGTGAAATAAAACCCTGATGTAATGCGGGCGTCATGACAATGATGGCATTCTTGGATTCCTGTTTTAAAATCTGTGTCTCAACGGACGTATTGAGTGGTTTGTATAAACGTCGATACGAATGTTTATGGTTGTAACCCTTAACCCGCTAAGCACGACTACAATAGCCTTTGCGTCCATTGTAAACCCAGATCGCCTTCTAGTAACTCGCAAGCTGATTAGGGTTTACGATGTCCGGCTGCTGATCAGTCATATTCCCTAACGCACCCTTTTATCACATAAATGGAATGGTTGGTCTTAATTCAAAGAAAGAACAGTCAATTATATTTATATATAGCGGGTCAGGGGTTAAGTATTAATGTTTTTAAGTTAAGAAGTTTCTAGACATAAATGACATAGGTCTCCATATACGTACGATGAGGTATACTTACAGTATTCCTCTTAATTAGAAGCCTTACTTTTACTATATTAACACAATAAACCATGTAATGTTGTTTATTAAAAAATAATCGCATTTTAATTTTTAAAAAAGTTCACCCAATATTAAAACCTATATTAAAAGAGATATAGTGCGACTTAAACAGACAAAAAACATTATTGAAATTTCATCAACGATTTTTTTGTCTTTTAAAATACTTCCATTTAATCTTAATTTATTCTTGAATCATGTTTTTTTTTAAGCGGAGAGTACATTTTTTATATCTCACTATATAACTTCAACTCAATTTACTAGAAAGGCATAGAGAGATTTAAAAAAACAGCATAGTTGAACTTTCATCTTAATAAATACTGTAAAGGGATATCCTTTGGGTGCAACAAACACAAATAGACTCGGTTTTATTGAGACGTTTTATTAGAGGTAATTTAAAAGTTTTAGATTGTTTTTATATATTTAAGTAAATAAATCGCGGTGGATTGAACGGAAGTGTAAGGTTAAGTACTGCCGAGTTCCTGAAATAAAAGCCTGGACATAATGCTTGAGTCAGACAATAATGGCATTCTTGGATTCGTGATTTCTGGCTTTTGCCAACTGCTTTGTGTTTTGGGTTTCTTATATTCCCATAGACATGATCATCATTGTGTTATACTCATATTGCTTTGTAATGCTGTCTAGCTTGCTAGATGATATAGCCTGGTGGGGATTTTTTTATTTTCACTGTATCTTTCCATTGGGATGACAATAGGGTAAACGTGAGGTTTGGTGCACCATATAACCTGGGTTAAACTCCCAGCGGCCTATTTTGCCACCGACTGTTGCAATGCGGTAGCCCTATTCCTTTTTATATTTGTGATGCCATATACCTTGCCTTTTATTCATTCTTGTAATGTTTGTTTATTTGAATACGTGGTTTTGGTTGACTCTGCTCCTTGAATGGTACATTTCATGTTCGAGTTTTATATTTTCTTTTAAAATTACAGAGAAAAAAAATCTAGGTCTCGGAGGACGTGGACAGTGTGGTTTGCTATGTATAAATAGATAAGGATATTTAGGATTTTAAGTATCATTTTATCTAAGTTGCGACATGATATCGAGTCTCCACTTACCTATGGCGAGAACTATCTACGTCCTTCTTTCTAATTAAAATGTTTACATCGACTATTTTAGCACAATAAAGCACGTAATCATGGGCATTAAAATACTGATAAGGGAGAACAAAAACCAATCAAGAGAATAAAGCTTGGCTGTATTTAGTCTGTTCATGAGAGGTAATGTAAGAAGCAACACCTCTCCCGCTGTATATCACCGTCTTAAGTGGTTTTCTATTTTAAAGTCAAAAGATTGGGCTTGATGCTCCCAGAGTATCATTAAAATAACACTACTGTTTCATACCACGCGGCGACATTTTCCAGCCGCCACACTGCACTAAACGAACGCTAGTGTGAATGTTAATTAATACTGATAAGGAAGATCCATTGGAAGCAACAGACTTAAGTAAGTAACTTAAACTCAATCGAAAAGGCTTAGCCATATTTAAAACAAAAGCATGGTTTAAAATGCATCTAAAGACTATTTATGATTAATTATTCCACGTGTCAGTGCTTTTTGAAATTCTAACAGTTATTTCCCCCCAAAATTAGCCAAAAGGTTATCCAATATGACCAAAATATATGACGAAACAAATTGTTATACAAGTCATTAAACTATCTTTTATTAAAATAAACGTTTTTCAAAAATACAATTCAAGAAATATAAAGTTTGTATTTATTAAATATCCGTAATACGCCTTTCGATTTTGAGGTATGTGCACTATTTATTACAAAAAGCTAAACTCTAAATCTGTTTATAAGCATTATATATAACTAGGGAGGACAGATATCTATTTTGAGTCGGTACAAAAGAAAACATATGTTGGTTTCTTAGAAGTATTTGTTATTTAACACTAATTAAAGCTACACAGTCTGTATTTTAACTTGTAATAACGCATGACTATAAACGAGTCACGTGTAAAGTAGTTTAAAATCGACGAACACCCAAAAGTCGGTATATAAGACAGACAGTGATGCGTAAAATATCACATTGTTATTTAGCCTCCGTACAGGTAACATCGTTAAATATACGGCGTCAGACTATATGGGATTTTAACCACAGCCTTGCACTTTTAAGTTTTTAAGGTTGTACGCTAAACCACTAGACCACGGTTATTTATTGGTATGTTTTATTCATTTATTATAATTATTCTAAGGAGATTATTTTAACGTTATCATCTTTCAAGAAATGACAAGAACAAAGCAGACACTTTAATGTATGCCCGAGGAAGATTATGGGGGTTACCAAAGTGTTTTTGTTTTTTTAAATAATTTACATCAAATAGCCATGCCATCGAAAATGGGTACCCGGCTGGGAGCATGGGTCAGGGTTGTGTGAACTATCAAAACAGTCTCTAGTAAGTTAAAAATGTTCTGTTTATTTATTTATATATGTACATTATCCATATTTTGTCTGATCATTGCTCCCTTGTTTAATTTACTGAAATGTTTAAAATAAATGGCATATAAAGGTTATAAAAATGATAAAAATACCCAGTGCGGTTTGTCAGGCACCCGTCCTCAGCATCCGAATTATCTTAATACCGTCTAGAGACCTTCGTCTGAGGAATGGTGTTTGTCCACACAGAGCCACGTGGAGGCCACACTGGGGAGGGCAATGATCAAAGATATACATAGATATTTTGTGATATAGTTGAACATATGGAACGCCATGGCTGTCTTTGCATGAATAAGTTCTTTATACTGAGTGCATTATGTAGTATATGCGGTCCTTAATTGACTATATTCGGTGCATATATTATTATATGTTGTACAAAGTTCTTTATATGCTGTGCAAACGTCTTTATATGCTGTCCAAACTTCTTAATATGATGTCCAAACTTCTTTATATGCCGTGCAAACTTCTTTATATACTTTACAGATGTCTTTATATGCTTAGGAAACGTCTTTATATCCTGTCCAAACTTCTTAAAATGCTGTCCAAACTTCTTTATATGTTTCCAAACTTCTCAATATGCTGGCCAAACTTCTTAATATGTTTACAAACTTCTTCATATGCTGTCCAAACTTCTTTATATGCAGTCCGAACTTCTTTATTTACTGTACATATGTCTTTATATGCTGTGGAAACGTCTTTATATGCTGTACAAACGTCATTATATGCTGTACAAACGTCATTATATGCTGTACAAACTTCTTTATATGCTGTAAAAACATATTTATATGCTGTACACATGTCTTTATATGCTGTACAATGTCATTACACACTGTACAAACGTCTTTATATGCTGTACAAATGTCTTTATATGCTGTACACACGTCATTATATCTGTGCAAATGTCAGTATATGCTGTGCAAATTTCTGTATAGGATGTGCAAACTACGGTATATGATGTGCAAAGTTCTTTATATGCTGTACATACTTCGTTACATGCAAACTTACTTATATGCGGTATATCAAAAAGAAATATAAAAAGATCGGACAGGGAAATTAGCATTCATGGAGGACAGTCAACCACAAAACACAGAAACAAACACGCAAACAGACAAACAAGAAGACAAAAGCTATAATAAATGCAAACGACATCACAAACACAAAAGGGTTGACAATAGGGCTACCGCCTTGGAACGGTCAGTGGCAAAGTAGGCCACTGGGGGTTTAAACCGGGCGCACCAAACCTCACACTTACCCTACTGTCATCCCATTAAAACAGGACAGTGTAAATAAAGAAATCCCCGCCATGATCTAATCTCTAACCAACAAGGCAGCATCAATAGGCAATATAAGTAAAACACAAATATGCTCGTGTAAATATAATACAAAAAAATAATAGCCTAGAAAGCCACAATGAAGGTACTCAATGACTTGGCAGAAGCCAGAGCAATAAGAGAATAAACCATTAAGGGCACGACAAGAAAGATCATAGACAAACATCAAACGTAACCGTCCCAATGGGCTTTAGGTAGGCGTCATCATAGGGTCCACAGCCTGTCCGGTCATAAGGCAGACAGTGATGCGTAAAATTTCAAATTTTTATTTAGCCTCCGTTCAGGTAACATCGATAAATATACGGTGTCAGACTAAACGGGATTTTAACCACAGCCTTGCACTTTTAAGTTTTTAAGGTTGTACGCTAAACCACTTGACCACGTTTATTTATTGCTTGTTTTATTCATTTATTATAATTATTCTAAGGAGATTATTTTAACGTTATCATCTTTCAAGAAATGACAAGAACAAAGCAGACACTTTAATATATGCCCAAGGAAGATTATGGGGTTCACCATAGTGTTTTTGTTTTTTTTAAATAATTTACATCAAATAGCCAGGCCATCGAAAAGGGGTACCCGGCTGGGGGCATGGGTCAGGGTTGTGTGAACTATCGAAACAGTCTCTAGTAAGTTAAAAAGGTTCTGTTTATTTATTTATATATGTACATTATCCATATTTTGTCTGATCATTGCTCCCTTGTTTAATTTATTGAAATGTTTAAAATATATTGCATATAAAGGTTATAAAAATGATAAATATATATCCAGTGCGGTTTGTCAGGCACCCGTCCTCAGCATCCGAATTCTCTTAATACCGTCTAGAGACCTTCGTCTGAGGAATGGTGTTTGTCAACACAGAGCCACGTGGAGGCCACATTGGGGAGGGCAATGATCAAAGATATACATAGATATTATGTGATATAGTGGAACAGAAGCCTGCTCTAATAATGAATGACTGCCTATAGATAAAACTAAAATATCCGACGCGTCTGATAAAACAAGTGGTAATAAGTATTACAATGTGTATATACAACTAAGATATTAATGCAGGAAATGGGGTATTCAATGTTTAAGTGTACTGTAAACATATGTGGCATCCACTCACTCCGTATCCCATATATTACAACATAGGTATAAAATGGTTAGAGCAGGCTTTAGATATATTGAAAGCATAGGTGGATTATTTCCTTCCAAAGATAGTTAAATGAAAAGACAAGATATATCTTATTACCGTATAGGTACATGAAGGAGGTATATGATATTGTCATGGGTAGTATACATTTTATACAATGTGGGGTATGCTGTAGGATATGTTTAAAAAATGGGTGTAATGAACAACAGAAAACAAAATGATGACAATGACTATATGCTTATACATGCAGAATGATTTCCTGCGTAATATTTGCTCGCTTAAATACCCGATTTCGATATGAGCTGGTGAACATTAAATTACAAATAAGGACACGCCTGCAAAGAAGAAATCGATTGATATAGAGACAGTGTAGCTTTAAAGACCCGATTTCGACATGAGCTGGTAAACATGAAGTTACAAATAAGGACACGCCTACAAAGAAGAAATCGATTGATATATATAGCGACTGCTTTATATACTTAAGTAAATGGTTCACATTGCCTATAAAAAAGACGGCTACGTACAGAGAAATGTAGAAAACTATAATAGTTGTAATCGCCTCAAGCCCCGTAACTACACTGAGGCAAACGGAGGCACTTGCCTCCGTCAGAAATTTTGAAAAAGAGTTTCATTAAAATTCAAAACCCTTTTTCAACTGTTGAACAACAACGGTTCAAAAAATGTTGGTTTAGTCCATATTTTCCCTGAAATAGTTCACTACTAGATTTAGGCACCAGAGTTATACATGTATACGTTAACCGGTAAATACTCGTGTGTTTGTGGTTCGGTTTTGGATAAGATTGTATAAAAATGTTGCATATATATTAATCGGACATCCGTGAAAAGTTTATAAATGCATATCTAGTTCTACATCGTTTTTTTAAATTTCATTGAATTTGATAAATTATATACATTTTATGTACAGGGAATCAGGCCTCAAAGTGCCCTCAAAATACCCGGAAAGTGCAGGAAATCGCACCTATCAATTTCTTTTCGAAGGAGCATGCCTCCAAGAACTCCCACTAGCAAAAGGATTTTTTTCTGTCTGGTTGCGGGACTGACCTCTGTACTATACGATACCTCTATATCCCTGTATATATACTTAGATGTTGTTAGAATATCGGTAAAGCTTATACGCTAATAAGATTTTTTCTAGAAATAGGTATAAAAGTCGAACAAGAAATGCAGCATTCACAGAACACACACATACACGTACAGACTTAAGTGAAACTATACGAAAATCATCATGAATATCCATGTGATATTGGGAAATCTCACCCTCGAGCCAGACTTGTAACCGGGAGCGAGGCTCTAAACTCATGACGGATTAATGTTTTCCCATTATAGCGCTGAGTACAGTCATACTTCAATGACTGTATTTTTGTTTAATTTTACGCTAGAAAAGGTCGACGTCACCAACGTCACGTCATGACGTTTCAAGTAAGAAAGAGTTATCCTCCATGGGGAAAGATTCTATCTGTTATGACTAGAAATAGGAGGAAAATGATCCGCACCCAAACGAAACAGGACAATAAACAATACAACTAATGGCGAAGACAGAGTTACCGACTTGGAACGATCAGTAGGCAATAAGGCCTAATGGTTAGCTTAAATGTGTTTTATCCTCTATTATCCTGTCTTCAGCGCTCAAACTGACAAAAATGTGCAAATAGAAGTACATCCAATCAAAATGAAATCTCTAACAATTAAGTCCACATCCAGAGAAATTAGGAAACGACACACGAATATATTGTAAAACTATATAAAAACAAATAATTAGAAACACTCTGTCACGAACAGATTGAGCAGCTTGGGACTTCAAGAAAACGACATTTACAAGTGTATTGACATTTTGTCTAAATGCCTATCTTTGTCAAGTCAAAATATCACTAGAAAACTCTCACTAATAAATGCTGACTCTAATATCACAATATATAGCAAAATGATTGCCTTAACTTTGGCATATATCCGTATTAGAGAAGCATGTGTCATCGGCTAAAGTATAATACCTAAGCTCATACGATTCGCCTTATCGATGCCAACGATTTCATTCTTCTGCGCGAGAGGTGTAGCACTTTACATTACCTCTCATGAACATACTCAATAAAACCGAGACTGCTGCTTTTATCTCTTGTTTGTTGCTTCCAAAGGATCCCCTTGTCAGTATTTATATTCTTAATGCATAGCTTATTCTTAAAGAGAGCTTTTTTGTCCAAATTGCAGATTATGTCAAAAATAGGACGCAATGGAATTCATAAATAGGCTCTTGAAATCTTTGGATAATTAAATCGCAGTAAGGAGGGTAAACAAAATGTAATGTGTGCTACATGTATGACACAAAATGTAACTCACTTCTATGAATGTTTTCCTACAGTTTTACATTTTAGGCTTATAAGTACTGAAAAGAGGATCGCTTGGAAGCAACAATCACAAACAAGAGATAAAAGTAGCAGACTCGGTAATAAGTTAATTATTATGCTAACTGAGGCCAAGGTAAAGACACACGATTATTTCCGTTTAACCCTTTCGCCGCCGCAGTCAAAAACGTTGGTTTTACGACCAGTGTAGGCCTAGATCAACATGTACACTATGTGCAGTATGATCAGGGTTTACATGCACACTATGTGCAGGATGATCAGCGTTTACACGCACACTATGTGCAGGATGATCAGCGTTTACACGCGCAATATGTGCAGGATGATCTGGGTTTACATGCACATTATGTGCAGGATGATCAGGGTTTACATGCACACTATGTGCAGGATGATCAGGGTTTACATGCGCATTATGTGCAGGATGATCAGGGTTTACATGCGCATTATGTGCAGGATGATCAGGGTTTACATGCACACTATGTGCAGGATGATCAGGGTTTACATGCACACTATGTGCAGGATGATCAGGGTTTACATGCACACTATGTGCAGGATGATCTGGGTTTACATGCACACTATGTGCAGGATGATCAGGGTTTACATGCGCATTATGTGCAGGATGATCAGGGTTTACATGCGCACTATGTGCAGGATGATCAGGGTTTACATGCGCACTATGTGCAGGATGATCAGGGTTTACATGCACACTATGTGCAGGATGATCAGGGTTTACATGCGCACTATGTGCAGGATGATCAGGGTTTACATGCACACTATGTGCAGGATGATCAGGGTTTACATGCACACTATGTGCAGGATGATCTGGGTTTACATGCACACTATGTGCAGGATGATCAGGGTTTACATGCACACTATGTGCAGGATGATCAGGGTTTACATGCACATTATGTGCAGGATGATCAGGGTTTACATGCACACTATGTGCAGGATGATCAGGGTTTACATGCACACTATGTGCAGGATGATCAGGGTTTACATGCACACTATGTGCAGGATGATCAGGGTTTACATGCACACTATGTGCAGGATGATCAGGGTTTACATGCGCTATATGTGCAGGATGATCAGGGTTTACATGCGCACTATGTGCAGGATGATCTGGGTTTACATGCACACTATGTGCAGGATGATCAGGGTTTACATGCGCACTATGTGCAGGATGATCAGGGTTTACATGCGCATTATGTGCAGGATGATCAGGGTTTACATGCACACTATGTGCAGGATGATCTGGGTTTACATGCACACTATGTGCAGGATGATCAGGGTTTACATGCGCACTATGTGCAGGATGATCAGGGTTTACAGTGTTCGCCAGTGAGTAAGAATGTTTTCCAAAACAATTTTTATATAAAATATTACCGGAAGGTTCAAATTCAAATTTTAGCAGACGACATTTGAAATTTGGCGGCGAAAGTGTTGATACTTTAAAAGCAGATACAAAAGTCCAACAGGATATGTAGCATTCAAGGGCCAGATTCAATTACAAACACGCACAGAAACTAACAACAACTAGAAAGATAATTAAAAGGCAAGATATGACATCACAAACATAAAACGGTTGACAATAGGGTTACCGTCTTGGAAGGTTCAGTGACAAAAAAAGGCCGCTTGGGGTTTAAACCAGGTCCTAGGGTGCACCAAACCTCACTTTCACCTTATTGTCACCCCAGTAAAACGGGACAGCTTAAATAAAGATATTCCCTTCAGGTTATATTCTCTAACAAACAAGGCAGCATTAATAGGCAATATTAGTATAACACTTAAATGATCATATATGTATGGATATAAAAAAGCATAGAAAGCCAAGTACTCACTGACTTGGCAGAAGCCAGAGCTGCAAGAGAACAAACAGTTAAGAGTACGACAAGACAATATTTAAGACAAACATCAAATGCTACAGTCCTTTGATGGTTTAGTATATGTTAAAAGCCAAAGTTTAAGAATATTTTTGATTATTAAATATTGTTTCGTACTAAAACTCCATGGAAGGCAATAAAGTATTGTTTTATTTAGTTAACCTACGCATTGTTAATGTTGTGTTGAATAACAGTATACATAGTACTATGAATATAGTTAATTTAGTCATTATTCTTTCATAATCCCTGGTATACAGAAGACCTTCATGATGCCAAACATATGAGACGAAAGTTAGAACGCAAATGGCGTAAATCTAATCTTACAATTGACCACGAGATCTACAGAAATCAATGTTCTTCTGTAAATAAGTTACTTAGACAATGTAAAGTAAATTACTACTCGGACAAAGTGGAGACATGTGGGCGTGATCAAAAGAGTCTTTTTAAAATTACCAAACATTTATTAGGTGAAGCCAATGAGGTTTTGTTGCCTTCCAACAAGTCTCCAAAGGAAGTTGCACAGGATTTCAGTGACTTCTTCATAGATAAGATAGATGGTATAAGAACCGAAATAGCTTCTCACACTCAGTCTGTTTCACATGCAGTGAATCTAGAGATAAGCCATCACTCTGCAGAAAATCGTCTAGTAGAATTTAATCCTACCTCACAGGAAGAGGTTAAAAGAATAATACAATTATCTCCTAACAAATCATGTGAACTAGACCCCGTACCAACATGGCTTCTGAAGGCTTGTCTGAATGAACTTTTACCTGTATTGACAAAAATCATTAACACCTCGCTGGAAACTGCACAGGTACCAAAATCATTTAAAAGTTCCCACATTAGACCTCTCTTGAAAAAGCCAGGCCTTGATCAAAATACATTGAAAAACTATAGGCCAGTATCGAACCTGCCTTTCATTTCCAAAGTGCTAGAAAAGACAGTTGATGCGCGCTTAGAACAGCATTTGGCAAAAAAACAATCTTCATGAAGAACTGCAGTCAGCATATAGAAAGTTCCATTCAACCGAGACTGCTTTAATGAAAGTCCAGAATGACATCCTCCAATCTCTAGACCGAAACAACGCGACTGTACTTGTTCTTCTTGATTTGTCGGCAGCATTCGACACGATTGATCACAGCACTCTTCTGCGCCACCTCGAGGATCATTTTGGAATTGTAGGCAAACCGCTCGAATGGATGACCTCATATCTCAGTGAACGTTACCAAACTGTCATCATTGATGGCGAATTGTCCCAACCAGTGCTGATGAAATACAGTGTGCCACAAGGCTCGGTTTTAGGACCGAAAAACTACATTATGTACACCAAACCAGTAGGTTCAATCTGTAGAAACCATGGACTTGAGCATCATTTCTACGCCGATGACTCACAGTTATATTTGTCCTTCAAACCATCAGATAGCGTTTCTCAAGCTGAGGCCTTGAGCCGCATTGAGAACTGTCTTAAGGACATAGTGTGTTGGATGCATAGCAATATGTTGAAACTTAACATTGATAAAACTGAGGTAATTTTGTTGTCATCAAAACGAAATTATAGTCTAGTAGGTGAGATATCTGTTGAGGTAGGAGACTCCAAGATAAAGCCATCGTCATCTGTGAGAAATCTTGGGGCGCAGTTTGATTCACAGATGGACATGGAGCTACATGTGAACTCAGTCTTTAGATCGTGTTACATGCAGTTACGGCAAATAGGCCACGTCAGACAATACTTGACCACTGATGCCACCAAGTCTCTTGTCAATGCTCTGGTTACATCAAGACTGGACTATTGTAATGCATTGTTGTACGGCGTGCCGAAGACCATCTTAAGCAAACTGCAAAACGTACAAAACACTGCAGCTCGTCTTATCAAAAGAGCTTCCCGTTACGATCATATCACTCCCGTGCTGAAAGAACTTCATTGGCTACCTGTGCAGTACAGAGTGGAGTATAAAATACTGACTCATACATATAAAGCCTTACACGGTGAATCGCCAGCTTACATCAGACACATGTTACAGGTGTATGTTCTGCGTAGAACCGTAAGGTCCCAAAATGACTCTGTACCACTAGTGGTACCAAGATGTCATATTGTGACATACGGTGACCGATGCTTTGTAATTGCTGCGCCGAAGCTATGGAATGCACTCCCTGCCGGAATCAAAGACTGTAACACACTGTCTTCCTTCAAGAAATCGCTGAAAACACATTTATTTATCCGAATGTACGGCAATTAATTTGTTAATGTAAACTATTATACATATAATAGAAAATTGTTGCATTTAAACATGTTAAAAGCATTAAACATTTGTACGTATACTCCTATGTTGTTTTTATCATAATTTTTCAACCAAATTGTTTTAATTTTAATGTTTCTCCTTTTTTATGTTGATTTCGGATAATAATGAAAAATGTCTTATAGTTTACTAATTTTAATTGTAAATGCCTTCATTAATTAGCTCATATAATTTCTTAAATAAACAGCTATTTTTAAGTCCTGTTTTACCATTTTGTTTAATCTTTTCTTTGTATGTGTCTTATTACTTTTTACCTTTTTAAACTATTATAAATATCTTAAATGTTATGTTTGTTAAGCACTTTTGAACGTACTGTGTATGATAAAAGTGCTATATAAATATGGTATAATAATAATAATAACACTAATTAAGGAAATGTGATAGATTAACGTTTATGTTTATTTTATATATATTATGGTTCACAGATATATAGTAAATGGTTTACAGAACAATACAATGGAGGCTACACTTGTAAAGAGACAACCCTGTATTCAGGCAGAGGGATAAAAACCCACCCCAGCCCGCCCGAATTCATATGCATTGTGTCATTTTTGACATGTTTTTAAAGTTCTTCATCATCACCCCCGTACTAGAGTATTAACAGAAAACAATGATCATGGCTTCACATTTTTCAATAGAATTTGCAACAATTTTGCTGTTCTGTAGGTGAAAAGGTTCTAAACCCTTTTTGCATGTTTATATTTAGATGTAAATGGATAGTGTGCCTGGAATGTTCAGTCGTGTTAGCCCTATTTTACCATTCTGTGTCGGTTAGCCGTCAAACCTCAATTTAACTAAGGTGTAACGAGACAAATAACAAACAAGGAAATGTAAGAAACTGTAATAGTTGTCGTCACCTCTGTATTGTACGCCACTCTCGCGTATACTTAGATGTTCTTAGACTTTTGGTAAAGCTCATACGCTCTGCTAAAATAACAACTTGAAGAGCTTCGCGCTTTAAAAAAAATTACACGTCCACATGTATATTATATACAGATATTTTCTGGTGCTTATATTTTATATTAATTGCTTTTTAGTCGCTCAGTAAAGGCGAAATGGAAATAAAACTAGCCACGCAGCAAATCTTAACGATATGTAACGCATATTTGTTTCCGTAACAAATGAGAAACATACCTTCAAATTGCTGTAGATGAGGATACACAGGAACTGTCCTTTTAAACGACATTCACTTTGAAGGATGTTTTTGAATGCCGTATGTCGAATGTTGTATATAGAATTTTGTATGTCGCGTGAAGCAACATTCACCTCGAAGGATGTTTTTGAATGTCATATGTCGAATGTCATACGTCGAATGTTGTCTGTCGATGGTTGTATGTCGCCTGAAACGTCATTCCCTTTGAATATTGTTTTTCAAATGTCTATGTCGAATGTTGTATGTCGAATGTTGTATGTCGCGTGAAACGACATTCACTTTGAAGAATGTTTTAAAATGTCGTATGTCGAATGTTATATGTCGAATGTCGTATGTCGGTTGTCGTATGTTGAGCCAACTTCACGCAGCTATGGTTTTTAGTGTCGTGAAATGTAATTTCATAGCCCCGGTTATTGTCCGATAGATGAGGACATTGACATTTTATCGATGATAACTGTGTATGAAACATGATGTTTATTGTAATGGTGTCCTACATGTTTGGATTTACGACATTAATACAGTATTATTCTATCTAAAAGGTTTGTTTAAAAGCATTAGCTGCTTTATACTGCAGATACTGTATCGTATTACTACGACTATATACAGATTCAGATTTGTTAGACGATGGATGCCATAGGGAAACTCTATTATTACTAATGGCTTTTTTTCTTTTATTTCAGGTATTTGCCAATGAGGAAGAGTGTAAAGGCAAGTTTGGAGTTTACAAGCAGATAGACTTCAACCTCCACTCATGTTCTTGGTGCTATTACTTTCTCTTTCCGCTCAACGTGTTCAAGCCGGACATTAGCAATAACCATTTGATCGTGGCCTCGAATGGTACCCGGTTTTCTACTGGGACAAAGATTGTTCCAGATATTCAGAACGCAACTGCGCGGGATTTGATCTGTTCTACGTTATCACAGGACGACTGCGATAGGTGGCGAATATGTTGTAACTCTGCGCGTGACTGCTGTAAGCAACAGTTGCAGTCACGTGCTACCTACGTCAACAATACTTGTAAACCAACATGGGATGGTTATAGTTGCTGGGGTGCTGGTCGGCCAGGTGTCACAAGTCAAATATCTTGTCCTAACTTTCTTAAGTTTTCTGTACCAACCAGTAAGTATTAAACATTAGAATAAGATGGATTGTCCTTGATACCTACCTATGCATGTTCAACCACTGCTTGAAGCTCATTTTAGAGCTCCGATTTTCAGTTCTGTGTATTGCTGTATCCTCTTAATGACAATGCTTGTTAATTTAGATTAACTTCTTAAAGGACTTGCTCCTAATTACGTATGTTTTGGCTTTTCCAAAGAGCGTCTAACTTGTTCTCGCCTCTCACCGATGCAGGTTCGAATACTTATCAAGTGAAATACTGTCGACTCTTACGGATGATGGGAAGTATACAGTATTGGTTCTACCCAGGAAAGTATTAGGTGGTCTGCCTCTACCACAAAAAAAGTCGACAATCATACATGGCATAACATGTTCTAAAAATGACACCAAACAAACAAACATCTCTAAAGAAAGTTCCTGCCACATTCTATTCGATATTCGATAAGAATCTAGAAAAAAAGCCTTCTAAAATCAACGGTTCAAGTGTAACTTATTCTAACTGTTTCTAACTGTCTTAGGCGTAAATTATAACTATGTACGACTCATTACGTGGTCCCGCCTTATTTCCATTAAGCCATGGGAAAGCTTATATAAGCATGATTTTATAACGGATATTTCGACAATTAAACACGTTTAAAAACATTTTGTACTGAAAACAAATAGATAACCTGATTAAAATTACCTATTAAATGTTTTAATTTTACAATATGCAAACTTTTAAAGGGAGTACATCAGGCTTTTCATGGGCGTCTAGGTGTCCGACTTAAAATTGACAAATATTAATATTTTCTGTTTTACATGGCCAAAACATAATGAATGAGCCTAAAAATTATCCCTTATTTGCAAAGAAATTTATTCTGCACAGTAAAACATGCTATCCTAGGTGATGCACCAGGGTTAATTTCAGCATTTTACGTCCGTTTCCGTCCTGTCTATATGGTGTTTTCAAAGTTTAGACATTAACAAAGTGGTTCTAACATCATATTTTGATTAATATAAGTGTTTTATCATCAACAGGAACAATTTTATAATTTAACTTGTTTCTAGAAAAATCCTGATGTACCCCCTTTAAAGCCGAAATTAAGGTTTTATTTCATACCCCAGCCTACCCCATTTTCGCTTCTTGGAGTTGGATGTGGTATGAAAGTTAATACTCGGACCACGTAATATATACAAACATCTGCAGACGTGTTAATATTGATAACATACTCCGTTTCTATAAGAATACACATAATACTAAACTGTTTTCAGGGTCGGCTTTAAAGGTGTGTCAACCTGACGGAACTTGGTTGATGAAAGACGGTAGGGACTGGACTGACTATACCCCATGTCTCAACTATGAGGTACTATACTATTGCTATTATTGCTTCTTACAATGATGAACATATCGGCGACTTGTCTTCCCTGATAACTATCTCCAAACAACTGTGTCCAGTCATTTAGTTCTCCTCAATTTTTATTCCTGATTCTATATATCCGTATGCATGTCAATACCTAAATATGAACCGTTGAACAACAGTTTTAGCTCTACGGGCTGAAGGCCAGCAGAGCTTATGGGATGCTGGTTGTCCGTCGTCCATCGTCGTCTGTCGTTAACGTTTGCCTCGTTAAGACGATAGAGCCTTCATCCGATCTTACCCAAACTTTACCATATTGTGTTAATATCAATGAAAGCTCGGACAAATTCAGCCAGATCGGGCCAGTAACAACGGAGTTATGGCCATTGATTTAGTTAAACATGTTATTTTTTGCGTCGTTAAGACGATAGGGCCTTCATTTTTCATCCGATCTTTACCAAACTTTATCAGATTGTGTTAATATCAATGAATGCTCGGACAAATTCGAAAACCAGCCAGGTTGGACTAGTAACAACGGAGTTATGACCCTTGATTTAGTTAAAACATACTATAGTTTCCCTCGTTAATACGATAGGGCATTCATTTTTCATCCGATATTTACCAAACTTTAGCAGATTGTTAATATCAATGAAAGCTCGGACAAGTCAGAAAACCAGCCAGATCGGGCCAGTAACAGCGGAGTTATGGCCCTTGAGTTTCTATTACGAAAGACTTCTTTTCGTCGTTGTAATTATTGTTTATGTAAGCGTGTTTTTGGTTGAATGTGTTGTGTGAATGCTACATGTCACCTCTCATGAACAGACTCAATAAAACCGAGTCTGCTACTTTTCTCTCTTGTTTGTGTTTGTTGCTTCCAAGGATCTCATTTTCAGTATTTATTGACATTCACACTAGCGTTTGTTTAGTGCCGTGTGGCGGCCGTAAAAGTCGCCCCGACTACAGATCAGTAGTGTTATTATTTACTGGTCCTTTTGGGTCATCAAGCCCATTCTGTGTTGCCGGTGCTAGGAGGCGTGAGAGATGTTGCATCTTATAATTACCTCTCAATAACAGGCTCAGTAAAACTGAGTCTGCTACTTTTCTCTCTTGTTTGTGTGTGTTGCTTCCAAGGATCACCGTTTCAGTATTTATTGTAGACCTACGTTAATAATGGTACCAGTGCTTGTAGACTGGTATCTGGTATGCTTTACCCCTGTTGTCTACCCGTTCATGTTTGCGGAGTCGCACATTTTGCTTCTATTAATTCTTGTACTTTTGTATTAGTTTGCATGGGTGGTATTGCTTAACTGCGTTAAGCGACTGCCAGATTTCCTGTTTGTCTTTTTTATCGCCTTTTATTAAAGTCAGTACTTTTTCAGTCAGACAACGGTCTCGTCCATTTTAAGATTACTACACTCCTTGTTAAATGAATGCGTATAGCATCACAATCCTTTCTGATAATCTCATTCATAATAGTGCAACCATTTGCCTCGTTTCTGTTACTTATGGGACAGTACGTATTGTTTATGTCGTGAAATATTTGTTTTATATTGCGATAAGGTGTTCAAATCTTGCCAGCAACTCCAATTTATAATCGTCCTGGGGATTCAAGATTGCTAGCTTGTCTTCTCTGAACCTTTCATTAAAGATGAGTTGTGTAGACATTTATGTAAAGTAAAACATTAAACGTCACAATGCTGATTCTTGTTTCTGGTTTAACGCCGACAGGTTCAGATAGCTCACCATACCGAATTACGGCTAAAAGGTTCCCTATTTAGGCGTTTATATATAACTCCCCTGGGCTATATATTATCTCGTTTGTTAGAGAAAAGCTCCGGTGATATATAGTTATTTACACGTTGATGTGTTTAGAAATATAGACGGAAAAACAGACGTTTTTTCGGAAGAAGAAAACAGGAGCATTTATCGCCATGTTCCGATATCACATATATATTATTATTGCATACGTATTAGCAAGCTCCGTTTACATTCAAAGTAACAGGAAACGCCAATAGTCGCTCATATTGACGTGTAGTAAAGTCATATTGTGTGTGTAATGTATACTCGTTCGTGATTGGTGTAATGTTTTGTTCATGTAAAAGAAAGTATGTCAGGTGATATAAACAATGTTGATTTCATTGTGAAAATTTCCACGATCATGTAACGACAATATGTTTGTTTAAAATAAATGTTGTTGTTACAACCTCATTATTGTTCTAATTTAAAAATGCGTATGCAATAAAAATGTTATTAGATTTGTATTGAGATATATGCACTTTTTCTTCTGCGTATACATATTGCACTCCTAAAGTCGCGCAATATTGTTACACGGAAGAACTCGTGCATATATCCCAATACATATATAATAACCTATACGTATACTTACCATCTAACATCTTATGATACAGAGCAGCTGTACTATATTCTCTTTTAATAATACTTAATATGTTATTACCATATTATACCATGAAAATTATGCATGAAAATGTTTTTTATCGATCATCAACCTTTGTGTTGAGTATAGTTGCTCACATTCGGTTTGATTTGTGGTGCAGTGCGGACCTATTGTGCAGTGCGAACCTATGGCCTCATTGCAGTGCGGACCTATTGTGCAGTGCGAACCTATGGCCTCATTGCAGTGCGGACCTATGGCGTCATTGCAGTGCGGAGCTATGACGTCACTGCAGTGCGGACCTATGGCGTCATTGCAGTGCGGACTTATGGCGTCATTGCAGTGCGGACTTATGGCGTCATTGCAGTGAGGATCTATGACGTCATTGCAGTGCGGACCTATGATGTCATTGCAGTTCGGACTATAGCGTCATTGCAGTGCGGACCTATAGTGTCATTGCAGTGCGGACCTATGGCGTCAATGCAGTGCGGACCTTTGGCGTCACTGCAGTGCCGACCAATGGCGTCATTGCAGTGCGGACTATGGCGTCATTGCAGTGCGGACCTATGGTGTTATTGCAGTTCGAACCTATGGCGTCATAGCAGTGCGGACCTATGGCGTCATTGTAGTGCGGACCTATGGTGTCATTGCGCTTGGGTTCTGTGGTTTCCATAGGAACATTTCTCTCCATTTCAATTATCAATGCATAAGTGTGCAGTCCCTAAATAGTGTCTTGCCTGACGGGAACTGACGAAAGCCATGTTGCCGAAGTTGGAAACACTGTTATGTTATACGTCAGATATAGTATATTTAAATCGACCCTGTTCTTCTGACCTATTTAGGAGACGGATGTATAAAGTTATGGTTTTCCGTCAGATATGGTATATTTAAATTGACCCTGTTCTTCTGACCTATTTAGGAGACGGATGTATAAAGTTAAATAGTCACCAAACTGTTCTTCTTTTGTTTCATTCTGAGATATTTCCTTCATGCTATGAAATACACTTAATGACGTTTCCCGGTACTTGATATTTAGTAATGGAGGTTACAACATTATTTGGCTTTTCAGTTATTTATTAGGACAAATATGGATAGCAGTTGATATTTGCAGGAAATAGTAGGTGTGCATACCATACCATTTTGTGCTGTCCATTTGACATATGATCATAAATTGTGAGCTTTTTTGTTCTAAACTAGTCACTTAAATATTGCGAATGAAAATGCAAATGTACAGTGTCACGAAAATATTGTGATAGAGTGCTCAAACCTTGCCAGAAAGTTCTGGTTCAAAATCGTCCCGGGGACTGCTTCGAATTATTTTCCCCGTCATTAATGATGGGTGGGGTAGTCTTTGATGTATACTCCTCAAAATAGTTTAAGGACCACAAGAAAGAACAATACTACTGTTTTAATATTTAATATTCTGCATTTCATATCCACATCAAAAGTTAATACTTTGGGTCAAGTAATGTTAAATAATAAAGTTAAACTTAAAAACTGCAAAAAGACAGTAAAATCTTCAATAATGGCGCAATAAAAATGACACATCAAAACGTGATTATTGTGTATAAAAAAGTATAACATAAAACACCAAACGCCACAAGTTCCGGTTCAAAGATTCAAGATTCAAGATTCTTTATTAAGTAACGTAAACATTACAATGTTTCTTGTTACGTGATACAATGAATAATATTATATACAACAGTCAGTCATGATAAGTATGTGCATAGACATGAAGGCAATGAGCAAAACATGATTTATACGGAAAAGATATACAAACATCTATTGAACGTGATGTTGTACTAAGTACATTGACAAATATAGAACTATGCAATGTGTATGTATGTACATATATACATATTGAAATATCATGAAGAACGTTAAAGCATATAGATTGTAAAAGATGGTGTAGTATTTAACTTTAAGTGAGAAAAAGTAACATTTTCATGACGATTAAGTTTTGTCGAATAATTGTCGCTTGATATACAAATTTACAGACTGCATTAGCTCAATAAATTTAAAAACGCTTTGTCTAACAAGGTGACGTGATTATTATATTGTTTTCGAATGTCAGTGTATGCTTGACATATACAAATAAAGTGGTATTCGTCTTCTAGATCACCAGAATTTCAAATTAAACAGTAACGTTGATCATGGTCGATTCTGTTAACACCATAACGACCTGTTTTAATCTGCAGTTGATGCGATGACAGTCTTAGCTTAGCAAGTGCAATACAAAATTTCTGAATTGATCGATTATTCTTTGCTTGAACAAAAGATGAAAAGCAAGTAAATTAACCCCATCTGGGTTGTTCCATACATCAGAAAAACCGGTATCATTTAACAATTTTTTCACACGAGAAACCCAATTAGTTCAAAGATGACAGGATCAGAAAAATCACCGGGAACAATAAAGTGTTCTGTTAAAAGTCTCTCTAATTAGGTGTATATATAACTGCTTCGGTGATATAAATGTATTTACATTTTCCAGTATTAAGAAATGAAGACGGGCAAAAAAGCCATCAATCTGAGAAAAGACTCACTGGAGCATAATTCGCCATTATGATATCTTAGTCTCTTCAGTGTATTACCATGTAGCGTCTTATGATATATATGTATATCTGCCGTACTCTGCCTAATGTTTTGTCTTTCTATAATACTTATATTTTATCTATTATACCTAAGACACCAGTTTCAAATTGTGTAAAATGCATGGTCAGTGTACAGCTACTAAATTGTGTCTTGCCTGAATATGGAAGAGCATTAACGCAACAAATCCAGACATGTATAGTGTACACATGTACATGTGTTAACCAACACATGTCAACTGCTTTATAGTGTTCACATATACTCGTGTAACCCAACACATGTAATCTCCAGCCTTGTATAATGTGCACATATACTCGTGTAACCCAACAATGTAATCTCCTGTCTTGTATAATGTTCACATATGCTCTTGTAAACCAACATATGTAAACACGAGACATGTACTTTGTACATATCTACATTTAAATCCGCATGCTTTAGATCGACAGAGTAAAAGTATACACTTTTCATTTTGACATATCTGAAGTTAACATGTCCATGTTTACAAGTTACGTAAATGATACCTTATCTCGGAAAATGACCGACAAAACCGAACCTCGCTGAAGGTGGCCGCCGGATGTTTATCCCGCAAATAACCTAACCGCCAGAAGTATAAAGTATGACCATGTGAGAACACATGTACGTTCGTACGTACGTACGTACGTCTGTATCTTTGTATATGTTTGTACATACTTTTAATATGCGTGTTATATGCTTATGTTTTATGTTTGATTAGCACAACTTCGTTCTTCATTATTATGTTCACCCCTGGTATGTATAGTGGGACCTTAATTGTGAGCACACATCTACATTCGTACGTCTGTACGTACGATTGCGTCTGTATCTTTTGTATATGTGTGTATACGTTTTACATGCGTTTTATATGCGTATGTTTTATTTTTGGCTCTGTTTGTCTGGTAAGAAAATACTTAATGGCTGATTTGTTTAACCGTGCCATGTATGGGTATCATATAGTTATTCTTGGAAATGTGTTGGGGTGGGGGTGGGGCGGGCTTTCGTCAAAATAAAACAAATAATCCATGGGGAGATGGGCGGAGGAGCTGTATTTGGTCTGGGGATGGGTGGAGGAGGGTGGGGTGCCTTTTAGGTGTAATTTAGTGTGGGTTGGTGAGTAATAATTGACAAACGAGTTTTTGGGATAAAATTTCGTAGAACGAAACAGTTCCTGATGGATGGGCCGATAAAATGTTTGCATGAAGTTGTGATATGATGGGGTGAAAGAATGTGATGCTGCTGAAGCTGGGAGGGTTGAAGTAGAGGGTCGGTGTAATTTAAAACTCTATATTTCCTTCAGTATAGACGTTTTCACTCGTAACAATTATATGCAAAATTGTAAATGAACTCTTTCGATTTTATTTGCCTGGATACATCCACATATTTCGCTACCGTAATTTAGAATAGGTGATAACAATTTATCAAATAATTCTAAAGTATGCCTTGGTGTAATATTAACAAATTTATAAAGGTATCTGTTTAGTTTAAAATTAGCCTTTTGTGCCTGTCCAGAAAGGGTTTTCTTTGCTTCACAAAATGAGCCACCTGTAGTAAATACTATTTTTCTTGGCAATACACCCCCTTTCCTAAACACCATAACCTTTGTTTTTTCGGTATTTACTTTTAACTTCCACCTATTGCAGTAATTACTAAGTGTATTTAATCTTAATTGCAAATATTCCGGCGTTGTAAAAAGTATAACAATGTCATCCGCGTACAGAAGTAACATTAATTTAAGCATCCCAATATCTACCCCTTTGCTTCCTTTTAAAAATATTTCTTCTTCTAAATCGTTAAGATACATAGAAAAGATAAAAGGGGACAAACATTCCCCTTGACGAACCCCTAAATTGCATTCGAAGCTTTCGATCAATTCATTTTCGAGTTTGACCTTTGGCCTTACAGTTCGATATATTGATCTAAGTACATTTAAGATTTTGCCTGTAACTCCATTTTTTATTAATTTATACCATTTATAATATGAGTAATAATACTATGAAAAACAAAAATATTGTCAGCTGTACCCATACTCGTTCTAAAACCTGCTTGCGATTATATATAAATGTAATATTCCTCTGCTCAATCGGTAAGTCGATTATTTAAAATTCTAGTTAAGTTCTAGCCTTACGTACTCAATAATGTAATTCCCCTAAAATTGCTAACATCATTCAACTTTCCGTTTTTATGAAGCGGTATGATATATCCTTCATTCCACGCTTCGGGAAAATAACCATGGTCAAGTATTTTATTGAATAGCTTTGACACATAGGGTGAGAACAGGTTTACTCCATGGATGAAGAGTTAATTTGATACCCTATCAGGGCCTCCAAAACGGTTTTTACCTAATTCAGAGATTGCAAATCGGATTTCGGAATCGGTTACCGGTACATTTAATCCGTCAAACATTACCTGAGTTTCAAAATTTAAGAAATCTTCGTTAAAATATATAACATAATCATCAGCTTGAAAAAATGGGTCATTCGGATTATTTATTGTTTTAAAATATTCGGCAAAATTATCAAGTGTTATATTTTTTTGCTTTTGTGGTGCAGTAGCTTCCTTTAATAATTTCCAGTACTGTTTTGCATTTTGCATCTATTAATTTCGCGGAACTGGCCTATTCTTGCTGGAAATTATAGTGACGCACTCTATTTTTCTATTCTTTACGTACTTTGATCATATTCAATTTATTTTCTTCCGTTTTTTCATTACGGAATATGTTTAAGTATCGATAAAAAGCTGTCCCTTGATCCTTTACAATCTGCTTGAAACATTAATGTGAGGACAAAATATCAATCTCTGTAGGATGAAATCGAGCGTCTCCATTAGAAGATGCGTCTTAAGGAAACTGTTGTAAGAAATAAATTCATGTTTTTGTGTTATTTGAATCATGTAAATAAATACTGATAAAGGTGATCCATTGTGATCAATAAAGAGCAGACTGAGTTTTATTGAGTCTGTTCATGAAAAGTAATGAAAGAAGCAACACATCTCACGCCCCCTAGCACCGGCTTAAGCGGTATTCTACTTCAAAGTCATCTATATTGGGCTCATTGGTCCTAAATGACCATTACAAATAACACTACTGATTCGTAGCTCGGGGAGACGTTTTACAGCCGCTACACTGCACTAAACGAACGCTAGTGTGAATGTTAATAAAATCTGAATGTGAATGTTTCTAAACTCTGCAAAATCACACACATATTTAACCTAAAGACTCCGACTGACATTTGAACGTTAAACAATTGTTGATCAAAGTGACTTTTTTTTCTCTCAAATAACTAAGCAAGCCTAAAGCTCTTCCAGTGTCAATATTTAACTAAATTATCAAATAAAGCCATATTCTACCGACTGACGAAATACCATGATAAAATAAACGAAAGCACTCGATATTAATAAGGTATTTTATTATCATTGATTTTGCCATTAAAACAGAATCGAAAGATTATTTAGTGAACACCATTTTTACCAAACTGAAATGGAGGTAATTTCAAAATACTTAAAGACACTTTCCCAACGCAACTTGGTCATTAAAAAAGCACGGGAAGCTTGAATATTTACAGCCAGCACGCTTCATGACTGATCAACTCAGGTATATAAATTGAGGCCCGCTCTTAGTTTTTTATTTGTATAGCATTGCTATATTCAGGGTAAGAATAGCTTAACAGCACATTGTAATTTACTTAAATGAAGAAATATATGTTCATAATTTAGCTTTTGAATACAAAATTTATCTGGTATTTCTTAATTGTTTTTAAATCAGAGCACAACACAATAAATATACAACATTCTTTAATGTGTTATTATGTGTACTGGTCACAAATGCTTTATTGGGTGGGCCTCATAATCTGAAGAAAAATTGAATATCACACTTTGCTCAGGAAATTGTTTGGCTAACAGTGATTTACAGTTACCTATAGAAATTCTCCCCCCCCCCCCCCCCCCCTCCTCCCACCCCCAAATACAATAGGCTCGAAATGTGTCTTTAATTTGGTGTCACTGGTTTCTACTTCTGAATTTCAAGGGACAATCAATCTTGATACTCTCACCGTCTGATTGTTTTTTCTTTATAACTTGCGCTTGTTTAATCATTAATATAAATTACAAGAGAGAATAAAACTACTTACTTTTTCATATTACTCACTTTTGATCCAATATACATTGGTCCAATAATAGTTTCACAACATAGTTAGTAGAAGAAGAACAAAACAATACGCAAAATATAGCCTGTGGACGCTCTACTGGCTAAAATGGCTTTTATGCATGGGTTGTCATAAAGTTCGTTTCACTACTTCTTTTAAAAAATTGCCAAACAAAACACAAAATAAAACAAACAAACTTAAAAAACATAACAACACCCAGAACAGAAATTTCAAACCTTGACCCATGCTAACAATTAAAACAAACTCACAATTTTAATTTAATAAAAATGAATATTAAATAATAATAAACATTAAACTGAAATAAGTTTCAAAAAAATAAAAATAGTATAAAGGAGTGAACAAGTCAAGCCTTTATAAACAACGTATCTACCTTCGAAAGTGTCATAACAAATGTTTTAATGTTTTTCTTGAACAATCAAAAGTAAAAAAAAACATGTAATAATAAAAACATATATATTTTTTTAAGTCGTTACCTATATCGCAATGTTTACAGGTTGCATGTTTATTATTGATTTTATTTTGAAGAACAGTTAATATTAGTATTAGGTTAAACATATTTACCATTCATGCAAATTATTTATGCAAATTAATTTATGATGACATTTTGACTGTTTTAGTGGTGAAACTTTTGGAACAATCTTTAGCAGTATATAAACTGACTCTGGGAGCAACTCAGCAGTTCAATTCAATTCAAACGATTAGTATTCAATAAAATGTTAATTTTGAATTGGATGCTTTTAAATATGTAAATATATTTGTGAGAGGATTTACTTATTATTGTGCTCATTCATAATAACAGTGAAAATTGATATTTGGACTAAATCGGAAATATTGGAAATTAGTCTGCACATAAAGGACAATCAACATTTGGATTAAAGAGACACTAGCTAATGTCGCATTGAAGTAAAGGAACATTGGATAATTTTAATTCGATTTAATTCAAACATTGGATATTCATGAAAAAACTCGATTTGTGTATTCTGTAAGTGAATATTTTATGTAAATAAATTGGTTAATTATATTTTCGTGTTGCTGGTTTTGCTTCCTTTCTCGTTACATTTCAAACTTGTAACAAAACAGTTTTCCTTAACAACCAAACAAATAATATAAAAAGGAATTAAAATAAATCATTATCAATTTCAACCCACGACCCCGGTTCCCAGTTTCAGAAAATCAAGGGCCATAACTCTGGTGTTACTGGTCTAGTATGCCGTTGTGCGGTGTCCTTTGACTGTCCGTCTATAAACTTTTGTTTTGCGGCGACTACTGCTCTGAAACTACTGGCTGGATTTTCATGAACCTTTACAGGAATATTACCCATGATATCTAGTGGATGCTAGCACAAAAATGACGTTGATGTGAAATCTAAGATGGCCGCCAAAAACAAAAATAGATTTATAAAAAACAAGTTTGTAGCGACTACTTCTTGAAAACTGTAAGTGATATTATTATGGGACTTTTTCTAAAATGATCAACATGACATGATGTTGGTCCTTATAGAAAATCGTTTTGATTCGACTATCAACATGGCTGCCAGCGGCCATCTTTGTTTACATAGAGTTATATAGTAAACAATTGTAGCGACTACTCCTCTGAAACGACTTGAAGGATTTTTCATGGAACTTCTCAGTAATGTTGCTCTTAATGTCTAATTGATCCTAGCAAAATTTCAGCCGAAAATTCAAGATGGCCGCCACGGCTAAAAATAGATTTTTTAAAAACAAGTTCGTAGCGACTACTTCTTAAAAACTATGTGATATTGATATGGGACTTGTACTAAAACAATCAGCATGACATGATGTTGGTCCTTGTTGAAAATTATTTTGATTCGACACATTAAACATGGTTGCCAGCGGCCATCTTTGTTTACATAGAGTTATATATAAAAAAAACTTGTAGGAACTACTCCTCTAAAAATACTTGTCATATTTTTATGAAACTTCACATGAATGCTGATCTAGCTATCAAAACCTATCAGTAGAGCTTCAAGGGCATTGACCTCTTGCTGAACTTGTCCGAGCTTTCCTTTATATAAAGACACTGACAAGGTTTGATAAAGATCAAATTAAAAATTAAGGCCCTATCATGTTAACAAGCAAAAGTTAAGGACATACGACGGACAACTCGCCATCCCATAAGGTCTGCTGGAGCTAAAATGGAAACTCCACATTTTATTTAATTATATGCAAGCAATGATTAAGGTCAACATGATACTGGATTAATAAGTTGAGACGTTAATTGTAATGCTTGATAAACACTTCAAGATTGTAGAGTGTCCCTTTAAGTGTTGCAGGGCTTTTTTCCTTCTCAAACAGGGGCCGAAATTGTTTTGGATACATTTATATAAGAATATTTATCTAAAATGTAACATATTATGTTGAATAATTGTACATTTGTTTTATAGTGTCCTCCTCCAACACAAACAATGTATGCATGTATTGAGTAATATCGCTTTTAACAATTATTAACTCTTATATGCACAATCAGTTAGTATCACTCAAAATGGCTGTTACCGATTGTTGACTATGCACAATCAGTTATTATCACTTAAAATGGCTGTTACCGATTGTTGACGTATGTCTTTAAATAGTATATCTTCGAACAATCTATTGACACATTATGACCATGACTGTGAATATAAAAAGCGAGCTTCGTTTGATATTAACTCGTAAATGCACAATCAGTTATTATCGCTCTAAATGGCTGTTACCGATTGTTGACGTATGTCTTTAAACATTATATCTCCGAACAATCTATTAACACATTACATGTATGACTGTGAATATAAAATAGCGAGCTTCCATATTAGTATTATTTAAACTTTGTCTCGTATTTTTGCATGATGTTGTTTTGACTAGTTCATTTAAGATTGAACTTTTGTGTTTGTGATGTCGTTTGCATTTATTATTGCTTTTGCCTTCTTGTTTGTCTGTTTGCGTGTTTGTTTCTGTGTTTTGTGGTTGACTGTCCTCCTTGAATGCTACTTTCCCTGTCCGATCTTTTTATATTTCCTTTAAATGTATTTAACATTCCATTTAAGGAATACTGTTGATTTTTTTTACCTTCACTTGAAGTCTTGAGAGCTATTGATCTCACATCCAGTGTGTCTAAAGAAAATGGCTATTCCAATTTCTGAAAATATACGGGCCATAGTTCCCCCTCTAATACCTTTTTATCATTAATATCATTCTCACAAGCCACTATTATTGGTTCTATAGCAACGGGAATAATGTAATTCATTTGGCGTTTGTGCGCTTTTAAATGCTGGTAGTAAATGGCAAATGTCATGAAGCACGTTATCATAATTAATGTACATCAGACAAATTGTCATTTATTTTGCCAGTGTCGCTGATATATAATGTCTAAAACTGCCTCAAATGGATTGCACGAAAGTGAAGTCCCGTGTTCTGCGCCCGGTACATTTTCAGAAGATCCCTAGCAGTACTTTATGTAGACAACCTGAAAGAGAAAAACATACTTTTATCATCCAGAAAAAGTGAGAACAACATGAAACACCCCTTAATGAGATATTCAACTTAAAGGGACTAGAGGCGATCTGGATTTAGTGTAATTAGTGAATATAGCACCATTAGTTTTAAAGTATCAAGGCAAAGTAAACGGGACATATGCAAACAGAATATGCAGCTGAAACACACCATGATGGTCGTTGTTGTGTTTGGATTAACCATAAATTTCATATAACTGTCATAATTCTTCCAGTTCGCATCCAGTCTATCTAAATAGGTGTTGGCAGTGTAAGTCATGTCATGTATGTAAATTACATCTATATATTGTATAAACAAGAAGAATATTTATCAGAAACCTAATTGTATTAGAAAAACACAAATAGAAAATTATGTCCATGGGACACGGAAAATGTTTGTAAGTGCTTTAATATGTAGAAGCATGTTGCTGTTCGTTAGGTTAGGTTAGTTAGGTTTTCAAGACCCCCTTACCCACAAGTCCTAACCCCCAAACAATAACCCCAATAAATAGTTATACGTGAATGGCCAAAAACCAACGAAATTGGACCGACAGGCCAAACCATAAGCCTGGATTTGCTTCACAATCCGGCTAAAAAGTAAAGCCAACCAAAAAGAGAAAAAGATACTGTTCAGCGATTTTTGCCACCATTTTGGGAATGGCACGGTACCCATTCAGTTGCAAAATTTAGTATTGTTTTCACTATTTAACAAAGCAATATTGACATGTATATGTATACAGTCTATTAAATCATTTTAGAATTATTTTATTAGTAGGATTTTGAGTTTCTGGGTTTCAAGAACCTCATTACTCAATGTCCAGTAAAACCTCAGAGAGTTCTGAGAATGGAATGAGGTTTAAATTTAAATGGTTTCATTGGTACAATTGTTTAGCACTGAACCAATCAGAATGCTTCATTCATTTTTTTATTTGGTTGTTCATGACATCACTTTCTGGTATTATGACATCACACCCTGGTATAATGACATCCAGTCATGCTATTATGATACATCTCAGTGTGTTCTCAGAACGGAATGAGCCTTTTAATTGCTGTGAGAAATAGATAAGACTGTTAGTATCAATAAATGAGTAATGAGTTTCTTGAAACCAAGAATCACAAAATTCTAAAAAAAAAATAATTCTAGAATGATTTAATAGACTGTTATATACATTCTCTTTTAGTATTTCATTACCCTCCCATAAAAAAATAGTTTCTATAATGTTTCTGTTTAACGTTTCAGTGTAAACTATTTTAAAAACAAATTTAAAAAATTAAAAATTAAAAAATGTATTTGAAATTGGGAAAAAAAACACATACATTTTGGCTTTGGGAATGGTACCATTTTTGGTACCACATATAAAAGGGGAAAACACACTGCTCTTGTTCCATTTTAATAGATTCTTTTCTCAAATTCCAATAGATCCACTATTTGTCAGGAAAACACTTTTATAAGTATCGATCATGGTCACGTCGAACGATATAAACATATTCATAAAATGCGTTTTCATTCATACAAAGTTTTCTAACCCCCTGCATTAGATTTGCCATTGGCCGTGATATTTTTTAAGTAATTCATCTTCACATTAAATTATAAATGATCTTATTGATTGGGGAGCTAGTTTCTGCCAAAGGTTTGTTTTACTTTTCAGACACAATTTGCTAACCGGTAGTGCATTAATATGTTTTATATAGCGATGAAACAGACAATTTTATTGGTAAATAAAAAATATTTTATTTTTAAAAATTGATCGAGAAATACAAATTTCACATGCGACCTTTCCTTTTTATAGAACATATCTTTAATTCATCCATCATAATAATTTGCCCCATCAAAAAAAAATGGTTTATCTTTTTAGGATTTTCTATCAAACAATGTTGGACACGTCTATAGTTATGGACACTTCTTACAACAAATTGGAAAATTACGGGAAGAGTATGTATACGTACGAAACGGCCAAGGACCAATATACGGGTACGAACAGACCTGAGACTCATGGCTTGTTAATACGGTAGTGAAAAATCAAAAAAATGTGAAAACATAGCTAAAGGCCATGAAATTCAGGTCAAGGGTATGAATGTCAGGGCCGTTCCAGGATTTCATGTTAGGAGAAGCGTAAATTTTCAAAAAATGAGTTGACATGCAAAATACACCCCCCCCCCCCACCCCCCCCCCCCCACCCAAAAACAAACAACACTTGTGCCTTGTGTGCCCTTTGTAAGTGGGGCGGGAATGGGGAGGCGACGGGGGCATAAACATATATTTGGGGTTAACAAGCAGTAGGGGGAGGGGTGGGTTGGGTGGTGGGCGAATGCCGTTTTATAGCAGGTGTAAACATACTTGGCCAGGATTTAGGGGAGGGCCCCCCATGAATGTGCAACAGCAGGGAACAAAATGCCCAAGTCAAAAAAGAAAAACAGATGTGCATTTTTTTTTGGCCATACTGAACCAGTCTGTTCTCCAACACAAGTTATGCATACACCATCATCTCCCAGTATTACACGTTTTCATGTTTGTTTCACTCGTTTTATTAGCTCTACTGGCCAAGGGCCAGCAGAGCTTATGGGATCGTGTGTTGTCCGTCTTCCGTCGTCCGTCCGTCCGTCCGTCGTCCGTCGTCCGTCCGTCCGTTAACTTTTGCTTGTGTACACTCTAGAGGCCACATTTCTTATGCAATCATCATGAAACTTTGTCAGAATGTTTGTCTCAATGAAATCTCGGTCAAGTTCGAAAATGGGTCATGTGGGGTCAAAAACTAGGTCACTAGGTCAAATATTGGAAAAACCTTGTGTACACTCTAGAGGCCATATTTTTGACCCGAGCTTGATGCAACTTTGTCAGAATGTTTGTCTTAATTTTATCTTGGTCAAGTTTGAAAATGGGTTACATGGGGTTGAAAACTAGGTCACTAGGTCAAATACTTGAAAAACCTTGTGTACACTCTAGAAGCCGTATTTCTGACCCAATCTTGATGAAACTTTGTCAAAATGTTTGTCTTAATTATATCTTGGTCAAGTTCAAAAATGGGTCACATGGTGTTAAAAACTAGGTCACTAGGTCAAACTTTGGAAAAACCGTGTGTACACTCTAGAGGCCATATTTTTGACCCGATCTTGATGAAACTTTGTCAGAATGTTTGTGTCAATGAAATCTCGGTCAAGTTCAAAAATGGGTCATGTGGGGTCAAAAACTAGGTCACTAGGTCAAATACTTGAAAAAACTTGTGTACACTCTAGAGGTCATATTTGTTACCCAATCTTGATGAAACTTTGTCAAATTGTTTATCTTAATTATGTCTTGATCAACTTCGGAAATGGGTCACATGAAGTTAAAAACTAGGTCACTAGGTCAAATATTGGAAAAACCTTGTGTACACTCTAGAGGCCATATTTTTGACCCAAGCTTGATGCAACTTTGTCAGAATGTTTGTCTTAATTATATCTTGGTCAAGTTTGAAAATGGGTCACATGGGGTTAAAAACTAGGTCACTAGGTCAAATACTTGAAAAACCTTGTGTACACTCTAGAAGCCGTATTTCTGACCCAATCTTGATGAAACTTTGTCAAAATGTTTGTCTTAATTATATCTTGGTCAAGTTCAAAAATGGGTCACATGGTGTTAAAAACTAGGTCACTAGGTCAAACTTTAAAAAAAACGTGTGTACACTCTAGAGGCCATATTTTTGACCCGATCTTGATGAAACTTTGTCAGAATGTTTGTCTTATCGAAATCTCGGTCAAGTTCAAAGATGGGTCATGTGGGGTCAAAATCTAGGTCACTAGGTCAAATACTTGGAAAAACTTGTGTACACTAGAGGTCATATTTGTTACCCAATCTTGATGAAACTTTGTCAAATTGTTTATCTTAATTATATCTTGATCAAGTTCGGAAATGGGTCACATGAAGTTAAAAACTAGGTCACTAGGTCAAATATTGGAAAAACCTTGTGTACACTCTAGAGGCCATATTTTTGACCCGAGCTTGATGCAACTTTGTCAGAATGTTTGTCTTAATTATATCTTGGTCAAGTTTGAAAATGGGTCACATGGGGTTAAAAACTAGGTCTCTAGGTCAAATACTTGAAAAACCTTGTGTACACTCTAGAAGCCGTATTTCTGACCCAATCTTGATGAAACTTTGTCAAAATGTTTGTCTTAATTATATCTTGGTCAAGTTCAAAAATGGGTCACATGGTGTTAAAAACTAGGTCACTAGGTCAAACTTTGGAAAAACCGTGTGTACACTCTAGAGGCCATATTTTTGACCCGATCTTGATGCAATTTTGTCAGAATATTTGTCTCAATTATAGCTTGCTAAAGTTCGAAAATGGGTCACACAGGGTCAAAAACTAGGTCACTAGGTCAAATACTTGAAAAACCTTGTGTACACTCTAGAGGCCATATTTCTGACCCGATCTTGATGAAACTTTGTCGAAATGTTGTCTTAATTATATTTTGGTCAAGTTCGAAAATGGGTCCCATGGGGTCAAAAACTAGGTCACTAGGTCAAATACTTGAAAAACCTTGTGTACACTCTAGACATCATGTAGTACGACTCGATTCATCAATGGTATAACAGCCAGTAGAGCGTTCACAGGCCCTCTTGGGCCTCTTGTTCAACGTTAGTACTGTGCATACAACATTTTGTTGAAGATGGTCTATAATTTCAAATATGTTGGTCAAAACTACAATTATATGCATTTTAGGAACACCTTCGAACATGTTTGACATAATTCACCGAACACGGTGAGTACCCACCATAATGTTTCAAATGTCAACAAACTAAAATTGAATAATGTATACGTTTTTTAGTTTTTATTTTAAGAACATTCTGAGATCTATCTTTTAGTTCTAGTGGAGCCTTTCTTAGAGTATGAACGTCATTTTTCCCGCTATTATTATATTTACGTTTACACCGTCGAAAATTCATGACGCTGGAATATGTCAAAGATATTTCTCTCCCTTGTAAACATGCAGAACACTTGTATCTACCTCGTACTGGTGTATACTGATATGTCAAAGCCACGTATTTTGCTTGTATTGGTGAATTTTTTGTCATTAACATGTATCTGTTTACATTGTAACTGTGGTATACTTCTATGTTAAAGCCATGTATCTTGCTAGTAAACTGCTGAAGTTCTGCCGTATACATTTATCTGTCAACATTGTAACATTGTAAACTGACATGTATCTTGATTGTAAACTGATGAATGTGTTGTGATATACATTTATCTATCGACATTGTAACCCTGTATAGTGATATATATAAGACGTGTCGATCTTTCGTAATAGTGCCTATTAATATGTCATAATACAAACATGTTCTATATAAAAGGAGTACGAAAGGAGAAATTTGGGAATCACCGAACACGATAAATACAAACAATACTGCAGTCTCGGTTTGATTGAGATTAATCATGATCGGTAATGAAAATTGCGTGCTACCGTTCACGCCCTATAGCACCGAGTTGAGCAGAATTTGAGCCATCCCTATGACGGTGAAATCATCATTTCAGCATAAAAATAGATACTGAACTACAAACCAGTAGTAAAGCAGTGTATACTACTAGTACGAAGAAGCTATAATAATATAGTGAGCTGCCGGTATATATATATATATATCGTTCGTGACTACAGTTAACATTATACTACTATAAAATATAAATAACCACGCATCATTGTTCAATACAAAACATACGTTGACTAGCTTTTATATTCATATATACATGATCATCTATGTGTTATTCTTATATTGCCTATTAATTCTGCCTTGTTTGTTAGAGAATAAACCTGGCGTGGATTTCTGTATTTTCACTGTCCCGTTTTATTCGGATGAAAATAGGGTGAGTAAGATTTGGTGCACCCAGTACCTAGTTTATTTACCCCAGCGACTTTTTTTGCATCTGACCATTCCAATGCGGTAGTGCTATTGTCAACCCGTTTGTGTTTTTGAAGTCACTTGCCTTCCTTCTTATAAACAGTGTAATTGTTTTATGTTTTAGTGCGTGTTTTTTTGGTTGACTGTGAAAGCTATATTTCCTGTTCGACTTTTATACCTATTTTACATTACGTGGTCCAATTAGTAACTTTCATACCCCAAACAACCCCTTCTCCAAGAAGCAAAAATGAGGTTGGCTTGGGTATGAAATAAAACCTAAATTTCGGCTAAAAAACTTGCATATTGTAAAACTATTACATTTAATAGATAATTTGAAACAGGTTATAGCATTTTTATTTTAGTATTTTTTTTATAAACTTGTTTTATTGTCGAAATATTTATTATACAATCCTGCTAATATAAGCTTTCCCATCGCTTAATAGGATTCAAGGCGAGAACACGTAATGTATCCCATTTCCCCTTATCCTGTTATACTGCCTCAGTTTATTAAATAGGATATCATCCAGTTTGAGAAGCTAAACAAGTATCTGATGTTTAACAAACGCATCATTGCTGTCTTCAACTTATTTGGCTTTTAAATTTCCAATTAATCTTATACATGCAATCCCGAGATGTAAGACGTGATCGAGTGAGACAATTAGGACAAGGAAAACATACATGTTCATATATTCGGATATTAATGAAACTGAGTTTGGCTGGTTGCAACTTAAGTTGGCTTTTCAGGTAATTATCAAGAACATATTAATACAAACTGTTTGAATAAAAACTGTTTGATGCAGGAAATAGCAACATTTGTCTTTTGATGTTAGATTGTTATCTTGACCCTTTGTGTTTTATCTAGTCACTTAAATATTGTAAATGAGTAGAGATTTAGAAATCACAGTACCTCACCACCAGGACTGATATTCATCATTATTGTATATGTTCATAGTGTCTCATTGACTTTTCAGTTGAGAACGTTTTCAATATTTTACGATATTGCATACTTTGATATTGCACCCGAGCTTTTTCACGCGGTTGCCAAGATCCTCGAAATAAATACCTACTATTGTTTTGTCTGCAAGACGTTTGCAATGCTAAATTTGACGGCTATTTATTGAACATCAGCTGAGACATGCTTTTTTATTATTAAAGTTTACAATATTTATCAGCATGATTAAGTTGCTTAAACACGACAAGCATAGACAGGCATCCAAACAATTACGTTTGTTCAGAACATTTTCCCACAGTCGCTTTCTTGGTTAAAAACGTGAACATGACGATCGGAAATCAATTTGAAGTATATATATACAAACACCATATTTAATAATAAGTTCTATGTTTATGATTATATCTCAAAAAAATGCAGAAAAAGACGTAATTCAGCATTAAAAGGTTTAGAATACGTCATCGGCGCCTCCGTTTGAAGAATATCCAACCGAACCGAACCGCAAAGAGCGAAAATGAACAAAAACAAAATAATGCGGAAATAACAAGAATTCTTTACAAAAGTATTGTAGACAGTATGTCTTTATAATACTAGCAGACAACAATATAAAAGTATTCAATAACGAGATTATTGAATATGTATGGATTAATATTACTTGGACTCATTCTTTTGGCGTAGGGGACCCCAAGCTCGTACCCTCTGTCGAACGAATTTGTTCCAAGTAATAATTTTCCACACAAATTCAATAACCTATAACAATGTTTAATATACTCAAATCTGAAATACGCTTGGTAGTAAACTCAAAATGTTGAGTTCACACTAAATTATTCATTATTTTGATGAATACAACCGAGTTATTTTGTTTAAATCTGTTATATTTGTTTTATTTTGTCAATTGCAGAAGTGTACTTAGAGCAGGCCGACGGAAAACTATTAAAATGCGACGCATGAGTAAACATATTCACTACTGGGATACTCAAATGTAAATGCTAAATTAAACATTATTATAGAAAACAAATATTGTATAGGAAAATCCCAATGAGACATTTTCATGAATAATAATCCTTTGTATTAATGTTGCACTGATGAACATACGGGTTGAACATTGGTTTTCGTCCAACAATATGTTCTTACTTCAGTCATAGCGGTTTAACGGTTGAGTGTTCTTAATAAAACGTAAAATGAAGTTGACAAAGTATTCGGAAGCGTTACAACTTAGAGAATTACGCTATCATGTCAAAGGAATATAATTCAATTTTACACACCATGCCGAATAAATAGTTTCAATACCTACTAATTACGCTGTTTCCCCTATACGATAAGAATACAACAGATAGCGCGGAGATCCAAACGGTTTATTGAACAGAACAGAACACATATTAATAGCACATGTATTATTTGGAAGGCACCAACTTGACAAACACAAAAGAAAAAATTATCATTTATTACATTGCTTGATCATTTATTAAATTTCTTGATCATTTACTAGATTGAGCATAAAGAGAGCATGGCCCATAAGTCTGATACTCTTAAAGAAATCCCAATATGCTTAAACAAAAGATGAAGTCCCAATATGCTTAAACAAAAGATGACGTCCCAATATGCTTAAACAAAAGATCAAGTCCCATTATGCTTAAACAAAAGATGACGTCCCAATATGCTTAAACAAAAGATGAAGTCCCAATATGCTTAAACAAAAGATGAAGACACAATAGGCTAAAACAAAAGATGAATACCCAATAGGCGTAAACAAAAGATGAAGACCCAATAGGCTAAAACAAAAGTGAGCATGACACAATAGCCTTATACCCTTAGTGAAGCCCCAAAAGGCTTAAATAAAAAGTTTATTCAAAACTGCAACTCTAAAGTAAAATGTTTCTTCATTTAATCATCTTTTCTGAAGTTTACAATAATGTGCGCGACCGAACTAGGCATGATGCACCAACAATAAACCCCAAAAGGCTTAATATTTCATGCTGTTATCCCGACCCTGAGGAACAGTGGTCAGTATTACATTGAAATTTACTAATTATAATATTGTTAACTGTCATTAAATTTGTTTTCACTGAATTGAATGATTTGCTGACGATTCGCAGACAGCCATTCCTCCGGAGCTGCACCGATCTTTTGGTGTATCGTTCTGCTTCTGGAGCCGCTCCGAATATCGAACTGCTAGTATATCATTCTGCTGCTGACGTCGCACCGGCATCGATCATCAGGTCTATCGTTCCGCTTCTGGAGCTGCAAGATGACGGATCCTCTGGTTTATCGTTCTGGTTTCGAAGCCACACTTGTTCTGTAGCATGGATGTTCCTAAAATGATATGCAGACAACAGCATAATCTTTTTCTTAATGGAGGATTTACGATGATTGGCCTAAAACATAAATGAAACAGATGAAATATGGTGAATGAAAATGGATTTATCGATAAGACACTAGGAAAAGAAGGAGTGAAGTGGGTGGGGTGATATTTTACTCAACATGAAAAATTACATACCGTTCTCTTTAATTTTTTGGCCTGAAGAGAATAAAAAGGCTTTCGCACGAGCAATTAAAAAAACATTAACTATAACAGATCTAGCTTACAAAACAGTGGGGTGCCTCCAAATAATTCTGGTTAGGAAGGCACTAACTTGACAAAAACAAAAGAAAACATTATCATTGATTAAATTGCTTAATCATTTATTAAATTGTTATGGCAAACATTGGGCGCGGCTCCAAATAGCGGGCAGCCGGCAACACATATATATATCATGGAAGCCCTTAACATGTTTACAAAAGAGGGCATGGAAGCCCCAATAGGCTAAAACAACATAGGGCATGACTCAACAGTCTTATACCCTTAGGCAAGCTCCAAAAGGCTTAAATAAAATGTTTATTCAAAACTCTAATTCTAAAGTAAAATGTTTCTTCATTTAATCATCTTTTCTAAAGTTTACAATAATGTGCACGACCGAACTAGGCATGATGCACCAACAATAAGCCCCAAAAGGCTTAATAATTCATGCTGTAATCCCGACCCTGGGGAACAGTGGTCAGTATTACATTGAAATTTACTACTTATAAAAAGTTTAACTGTCATTAAATTTGATTTCACTGAATTGAATGATTCGCTGACGGCCATATGGCGGCGATCAAAATGAAATTTTGATAATACCACAGAGCAGCAATCAAAATGAAATTTTGATAATGCAATCGCCAAAGAAAATAATTTTGGCAAAAGCGAATCCCTCACAGCCGAAGAGAATTGGATATATCATTGTTAGATTATGAAATGTGCATACAGTAATGTATATATCATAACGTGAGCCGCGCCCTACCACAATTCAAATATAATGTGCTTTATATTACTTGCAAAGGAACATTTCTTGGACTGACGCCATTTGCTCAGGAGGAGTGAGGCGTTGGTTTCCCAACCTGGACGTGTAAACACCGAAACATACAGACAGAATGTCGTGAGACATGCGTGCGTTGTTCAATGCCACAACGTCTAATTTGGTATAGCGACACATGAACCTTAACAAAATGCCTTACGTTAACAACTGGTAGCTCGCTGGTAACAAGTTCAACAACTCTGCAACCGCTTGTCTGCTGTGCACAACAAACTGCAAAACTGAGTCGCAATGGACAAAAAAAATGGAGTGGGTTCGACTGACGTCAATCATCCCCCAATTTTGCTTGCAAATCACCCAAGCACATATCACCATAGCTGTGTCGGTATAACTGTACATCCAATGCATCTGACACTCGGTTCCTTCCCCCTGGGCTGCTGGGAGCCGCTAATCATACTCAATGACGAAGGGGGCATTTCGAGCTTTCATGTACCCAGTTTACATGTTAAATGTTCCAGGACAAATATTGATAGCAGTTGATATTTGCACGAAATGGTAGATGTGCAGACCATACCATTATGTGCCGTCCATTTGACATTTCATCATAAATTGTGAGCATTTTTGTTCTAAACTAGTGACTTAAATATTGCGAATGCAAATGCACAGTGTCACGAAAACATTGTGATAGAGTGCTCAAACCCTGTCAACATGTTCTGGTTCAAAATCGTCTCGGGGAATGCTTCGAATTATTTTTCCCGTCATTAATGATGGGTGGGGTAGTCTTTGATGTATACTCCTCAAAATAATTTAAGGACCACAAGAAAGAACAATACCACTGTTTTAATATTTAATATTCTGCATTTCATATCCACATCAAAAGTTAATACTTTGGGTCAAGTAACAACTGTTAAATAATAAAGTTAAACTTAAAAACTGCAAAAAGACAGTGAAAATTTCACTAATGGCACAATAAAAATTACACGAATCAAAACATGATTATTTTGCATAAAAAAAGTTATAACATAAAACAACAAATGCCAGAAGGCTGAGTCTTATTTCCGGTTCAAAGATTCAAGATTCAAGATTCAAGATTCTTTATTAAAGTTCCCCGGCCATGTTTTGTTTCATGAACGTGTTTATGTTTATTTAAATCGAAATCAAGACACAACAATAGATATTTACAATTCATACGTTGCAATATCTGTGATAAGCGAGAATAATATTTTATTTGATGACGTAGAAAACTTTGAACAAGTAAATTAATTCACAGGTAAATGTATTTATCAATTATCTGGCAATAATTGTGCAGCTATACAGTTCAGATTTATCTTATTTCCCCGTGCAGTCACGCATTGGTAAAAGTAGTTTCTACGTCATGCAAATAATACTTATTTTAACATACAACATAGTAGCGGTTTTCAATATATGTTTCTCTCCGGGACTGTCAAGTAATGCTCATATGATGTTTAAGAGTTACATTTGTCAATTGATAATACTATAAAAAGGGTGGCCATTCATCTTTAAGTAACGTAAACATTACAATGTTTCTTGTTACGTGATACAATAAATAGTATTATGTATAACAGTCAGTCATGATAAGTATGTGCATAGACATAAAGGCATTGAGCAAAACATGATTTACACGGAAATTATATACAAACATATATTGAACGTGATGTTGTACTAAGTACATTGACAAAAATAGAACAATGCGATGTGTATGTATGTACATATATACATATTGAAATATCATGAAGAACGTTAAAGCATATATATGTGTAAAACATGGTGTAGTATTTAACCTTAAGTGAGATTTACAATACATTTTCATGACGATTAATATTTTGTCGAATAATTGTCGCTTGATATACAAATTTACAAAGGTTTGAAATAACAGAAAAACTAACAGACTGCATTAGCTCAATAAATTTAAAAACGCATGCTCTTACAAAGTAACGTGATTATTATATTGTTTTCGAATGTCAATGTATGCTTGACATATACAAATAAAGTGGTATTCGTCTTCTAGATCACCAGAATTCAAATTAAACAGTAGCGTTGATCATGGTCGATTATGTTAACACCATAACGACCTGTTTTAATCCGTAGTTGATGCGATGACAGTCTTAGCTTAGCAAGTACAATACAACATTTCTGAATTGATCGATTATTCATTGCTTGTACAGAAGATGAAAAGTAAGTAAATTAACCCCATCTGGTTTGTTACATACATCAGAAAAACCGGTATCATTTAACAATTTTTTCACACGAGAAACCCTATTAGTTCAAAGATGACAGGATCAGAAAAATCACAGGGAACAATAAAGTGTTCTGTTAAAAGTCTCTCTCTCTCTAATTAAGTGTGTATAACTTCCTTGGTCTCATTTATGAGAGAACAGCTTCGGTGATATAAATGTATTTACATTTTCCAGTATTAAGACATGAAGACGGGAAAAAGAGCCATTAATCTGAGAAAAGACTCACTGGAGCATAATTCGCCATTATGGTATCATAGTCTCTTCAGTGTATTACCCTGTAACGTCTTATGGTATATAGAGGATCTTACATGAGTACTCATTCATTATTGAATTTATAAACGAGTTGGCAAAATGATATAATGCGAGGATATAATGCGAGGCTCTTGCCGATCATTATATCATTTTTGCTAACGAGTTTAATAAATTCAATAATTAATGAGAATGAATGAATGTTATATTATATTTATTACATAACTTATAACGTCATATTTCGTCAGAAAACGTACATTAACGTGACGTCCATGACGTTATTAACGTTATGTTATACCACTAGTGGCATATCGAAAATATTGAATGGTGTTATTACACTCCCACACCGCATGTTATGTGATAAATATATATATCGGCCGTACTCTACCTAATGTTTTGTCTTTCTATAATACTTATATTTCATCTTTTATACCTAAGAAACCAGTTTCAAATTGTGTAAAATGCATGGTCAGTGTACAGCTACTAAATTGTGTCATGCCTGAATATGGAATAGCATTAACGCAACGAATCCAGACATGTATAGTGTACACATGTACATTTGTAAACCAACACGTGTCAACTCCTGCTTTGTATAGTGTTCCCATGTGCTCGTGTAACCCAACACTTGTAATCTCTAGCCTTGTATAATGTTCACATGTACTCGTGTAACCCAACACATGTAATCTCTAGCCTTGTATAATGTTCACATGTACTCGTGTAGCCCAACACATGTAATATCTGGCCTTGTATAATGATCAAATGTACTCATGTAACCCAACAAGTCTTGTATAATGTTCACATGTACTCGTGTTACCCAACACATGTAATCTCTAGCCTTGTATAATGTTCACATGTACTCATGTAACCCAACAAATGTAATATAAAGTCTTGTGAAATGTTCACATATACACTTGTAAACCAACATATGTAAACACGAAACATGTACGTTGTACATATCAACATTTAAATCCGCATGCTTTAGATCGACAGAGTAAAAGTATACACTTTATGTCCAGGTTTACAAGTTACGTAACACATCTATAGATGATTTCACACCTGATGACCTTATCTCGGAAAATGACGGACATAACCGAACCTCGCTGAAGGTGGCCACCGGATGTTTATCCCGCAAATAAGCTAACCGAAGAATAAATTATGACCATATGAGAACACATGTACGTTCGTACGTACGTACGTACATCTGTATCTTTGTATATGTATGTACATACTTTTAATATGCGTGTGATATGCTTATGTTTTATTTTTGTATTAGCACAACTTCGTTCTTCATTACTATGTTCACCCCTGGTATGTATAGTGGGACCTTTATTGTGAGCACACATCTACATTCGTACGTCTGTACATATGATTGTGTGTGTATCTTTTGTATATGTCTATACGTGTTACATGAGTTTTATATGCCTATGTTTTATTTTTGGCTCTGTTTCTCTGGTAAGAAAATACTTAATGGCTGATTTGTTTAACCGTGCCATGTATGGGTATCAGATAGTTATTCTTGGAAATGTGTTGGGGTGGGGGTGGGGCGGGATTTCGTCAAAATAAAACAAATAATCCATGGGGAGATGGGCGGAGGAGCTGTATTTGGTCTGGGGATGGGTGGAGGAGGGTGGGGTGCCTTTTAGGTGTAATTTAGTGTGGGTTGGTGAGTAATAATTGACAAACGAGTTTTTGGGATAAAATTTCGTAGAACGAAACAGTTCCTGATGGATGGGCCGATAAAATGTTTGCATGAAGTTGGGATATGACGGGGTGAAAGAATGTGATGCTGCTGAAGCTGGGAGGGTTGAAGTATATATAATTATTCTTAGAAGTGTGTTGGGGTGGGGTGGGGCGGGCTTTCGTCAAAATGAAACAAATAATCCATGGGGTGATGGGCGGAGGAGATGTATTTGTCTGGGGATGGGTGGAGGAGAGTGGGGTGCCTTTTAGGTGTAATTTAGTGTGGGTTGGTGAGTATATAATAATAACTGACAAACGAGTTTTTGGGATAAAATTTCGTCGAACGAAACAGTTCCTGATGGATGGGCCGATGAAATGTTTGCATGAGAATGGGATATGACGGTGTGAAAGAATTCCTGTGATGCTGCTAAATCTGGGAGTGTTGAAATAGGGGGTGGGTGGGTGGCGGTGTAATTTAAAACTCTATATTTCCTTCAGTGTAGACGTTTTCACTCGTAACAATGATTTGCAAAATTGTAAATGAACTCTTTCGATTTTATTTGCCTGGCTAAATCCACATATTTCGCTACCGTAATTTAGAATAGGTGATACCAATTTATCAAATAATTCTAAAGTATGCCTTGGTGGAATATTAACACATTTATAAGGGTATCTGTTTAGTTTTAAAAGAGCCCTTTGTGCCTGTCCAGAAAGGGTTTTCTGTGCTTCACAAAATGAGCCACCTGTAGTAAATACGATTTTTCTTGGCAATATACCCCCTTTCCTAAACACCATAACCTTTGTTTTTTCGGTATTTACTTTTAACTTCCACCTATTGCAGTAATACTAAGTGTATTTAATCCTAATTGCAAATATTCCGGCGTTGAAGAAAATATAACAATGTCATCCGCGTACAGAAGTAACATTAATTTAAGCATCCCAATATCTACCTCTTTTCTTCTTTTTAAAAATAGTTATTCTTCTAAATCGTTTAGATACATAGAAAAGATAAAAGGGGACAAACATTCCCCTTGACGAACCCCTAAATTGCATTTGAAGCTTTCGCCGAATTCATTTTCGAATTTGACCTTTGGCTTTACAGTTTGATATATTGATCTAAGTACATTGAATATTTTGCCTGTAACTCCAATTTTTATTAATTTATACCATTTATAATATAAGTAATAATACTATGAAAAACACAAATATTGTCAGCTGTACCCATACTCGTTCTAAAACCTGCTTGCGATTCTATATAAATGTAATATTCTTCTGCTCAATCGGTTAGTCGATTATTAAAAATGTTAGTTAAGTTCTAGCCTAACGTACTCAATAATGTAATTCCCCTAAAATTACTAACATCATTCAACTTTCCGTTTTTATGAAGCGGTGTGATATATCCTTCATTCCACGCTTCGGGAAAATAACCATGGTCAAGTATTTTATTGAATAGCTTTGAAACATAGGGTGTGAACAGGTTTACTCCATGGATGAAGAGTTAATTTAATACCCTATCAAGGCCTCCACAACGGTTTTTACCTAATTCAGAGAATCGGATTTCGGAATCGGTTATCGGTACATTTAATCCATCAAACATTACCTGAGTTTCAAAATTTAAAAAAATTTCGTTAAAATATATAACATCATCATCAGCTTGAAAAAATGGGTCATTCGGATTACTTATGGTTTTAAAATATTATCGGCAAAATTATCAAGACTTAGTGTTATATTTTTGCTTTTGTGGTGCAGTAGCTTTCTCTAATAATTTCCAGTACTGTTTTGCATTTTGCATCTATTATTTTCGCGATACTGGCCTTATCTTGCTGAAATTTATAGTGACGCACTCTATTTTTATATTCTGTACGTGCTCTGATCATATTCAATTCATTTTCTTCCGTTTTTTCTCTACGGAATATGTTTAAGTATCGATGAAATGCTGTCCCTTGATCCTTACAATCTGCTTCAAACATTAATGTGAGGAAAGATTATTAGTCAATGTAGGATAAAATCGAGCGTTTACATTAGGATATGCGTCTTTAGGAAACTGTTTAGTCTCGGCCATCTAGACCGTATCATGCATATGTCTTACTTGCAGATATCGGTCTGGGCAGATTAGGCCAATTAAAACGCCCACTCGCGATTAGCACAATTTATTCGCGCGTTTTTTTCACGCGCATAACTTCGACGTTTGCGTGACGTCATGTTGTAAATAAACGTACAACGTCAATTGTTGATGCACCAGTTGAAATTGTTAACGTCACTTGCTGATTCTCATAAGTTAAAAATAAGACATTATTTTAAAATTTACTTAAAAATATGTTTTATGAAAGCCTCGTTGAATCTCTGAAAATCTCGCCAAAATCGCCCAAAACGTTAGGGCGATTTCAAACGTCCTATTTTCCACAGGCCCTGGTTCTGGATCCATGTAGCATAGCGTAACGAAGAAATCAGAAGCGGGCCGTGTGACCGAGGCTAGAAACTGTTGTAAGAAGTAAATTCATGTTTTTGTGTTATTTGAATCATGTAAACTCTACAAAATCACACACATATGGAACATAAAGACTCCGACTGACATTTGAACGTTAAACAATTGTTGATCAAAGTGATTTTTTTCTCTCAAATAACTGAATTTCTAAGCAAGCCTAATGCTCTTCCAGTGTCAATATTTAACTAAATTATCAAATAAAGCCAATATTCTAACATGATAAAATAAACGAAAGCACTCAATATTAATAAGGTATTTTATTATCATTGATCTTGCCAATAAAACAGAATCGAAAGAGTATTTAGTGAACAACATTTTTACCAAACTGAAATGGAGGTAATTTCAAAATACTTAATTTGGTGACACTGTTTTCTACTTCTTCATTTCAAGGGACAATCAATCTTGATACTGTCGCCGGCTGAATAGTTTTTCTTCATAACTTGCGCTTGTTTAATCATTAATATAAATTACAAGAGAGTAAAGAGAGCATAAAGCTAATTCTTGTTTCATATTACTCACTGTTGATCCAATATATATTGGTCCAATAATAGTTTTACAACATAGTTAGTAGAAGAAGAACAAAACAAGAAGCACAATATGGCCTGTGGACGCTCTACTGGCTAAAATGGCTCTTATGCATTGGTTGTCATCATAACATTCCCTTCACTACTTCTTTTAAAAAATTGCAAAACAAAACACAAAATAAAACAAACTTAAAAAACATAACAGCACCCGGAACAGAAATTTAAAACGTTAACCCATGCTAACAATTAAAAAAATAATAAAATAATATAAACATTAAACTGAAATAAGTAAAAAAAAATAAAAATAAAAATATAAAGGAGTCAACAAGTCAAGAAGCCTTTATAAACAACGGACCAACCTTCAAAACTGTCATAATTTTTTTTTAAATATTTTTCTTGAACAACCAAATATAAAAAAAACACATGTAATAATAAAAACATATATTTTTTTTAAAATCCTTGCCTATATCGCAATGTTTACATGTTGCATGTTTATTATTGATTTTACTTTGAAGAACAGTTAAAATTAGAATAGAGGTAAATATATTTACCATTGATGAAAATTTACCAAAAATTCAAGATGGCCGCCACGGCTAAAAAATAGATTTTTTAAAAACAAGTTTGTAGCGGCTAATTCTTAAAAACTATAAGTCATATTGATAAGGGACTTTTACTAAAATGATCAGCATGTTTTTTTTTTGTTTTTTTTTTTGGTAAAAAGCATTTCCCCATCTAACTTTTTCAATACTGCTTTGTTTTGGAGACATTTACATTATAAAATTTAACTAAAATGTAACATATTATTCTTAACAATTGTACATTTGTTTTATAGTGTCCTCCTCCCACAAAAACAACGTATGCATGTATTGAGGTATATTGCTTTTAACAATTAATCTTTCAATAATTGTTTCACAAATCAGACAGTTACCGCGCTTTTTTTTCACAAAATGACCAGGCTAGGGAGTCTTTAAAATTCTTAGAAAAAAGCACTGTGTTTGATAGTTTAAAGAACAAAATAAGATCTAGAAACGGAGCTTCGGTTGATATTAACTCGTATATGCACAATCAGTTATGCACAATCAGTTATTATCACTTAAAATGGCTGTTACCGATTGTTGACGTATGTCTTTAAACAGTATATCTCCGAACAATCTATTAACACATTACATGTATGACCATGACTGTGAATATAAAATAGCCAGCTTCCATATTAGTATTATTTAAACTTTGTCTCGTATTTTTGCATGATGTTGTCTTGACTAGTTCATTTAAGATTGAACTTAAATGTATTTAACATTCCCTTTAAGAATACTGTTGAAATTGTTTACCTTCACGTTAAGTCTTGAGAGCTATTGCTCTCACATCCAATGTGTCTCAAGAAAACGGCTATTCCAATGTCTGAAAATATACGGACCATAGTTGTCTCTCTAATACATTTGTATCATTAATATCATTCTCACCACAAGACACTATTGATGGTTCTATAGAAACGGGAATAATGTAATTCACTTGGCGTTTGTGCGCTTTTAAATGCTGGTAGTAAATGGCAAATGTCATGAAGCACGTTATCATAATTAATGTACATCAGACATGTCAGACAAATTGTCATTTATTCTGCCAGTGTCTCTGATATATAATGTCTAAAACTGCTTCAAATGGATTGCACGAAAGTGAAGTCCCGTGTTCTGCGCCTTGTACATTTTCAGAAGATCCCTAGCAGCAGTACTTCATGTAGACAACCTGAAAGAGAAAAACATACTTTTGTCATCCAGAAAAAGTAAACACAACATGAAACACCCCTTATTGAGATATTCAACTTAAAGCTACGGAGTCCCTATATCAATCGATTTCTTCTTTGTAGGCGTGTCTTTATTTGTAACTTCATGTTCAACAGCTCATGTCGAAATCGGGTATTTAAAGCTACAGAGTCCCTATATCAATCGATTTCTTCTTTGTAGGCGTGTCTTTATTTGGAACTTCATGTTCACCAGCTCATGTCG
>JAWPHD010008216.1:0-117962 GCA_037043455.1 Cyrtodaria siliqua
ATACCCGATGAGGTGCTAAGATAATTGAACATAAATTTCAATCTTACTTCATGTATGAATTTCCTCAACGCCGGTCGAATAGGCGAATACAACTTGCTTGGAGACGGCGGGGTTATGCACTTCTCATTTTTATTGTCGAATATCGTTGGTACCGCTGTTGATTTTAATCTGCATGGCCTTTTGTTCTCCAAATTCAAAGATAATGAAACCAAAGGATGGACTTCCCACGAAGTCAACTCAAAATGTTTGCTACAAACTCGCGCGTCTTTCGTAGGTTTCCACTTTCTCGACGAGTCGGGCGATTTTCTTCGGTAACGTCTACCCACACTTCAAATCTTAATATATCATTATCTCGATTAGGGAAACGAAAGAAACTTAGGTTATTATCTTGTCCTTCTTTATGCAAACTTTTTTACCCAGCAACAACACACGGCATTTTTAACAAGTACCATAAAACGTAATCCTACATAGACAGTACTATACAACTCAATGCGACACCGCGAATCGTTTGGTACCAATGACGTCACAGGATCACGTGTCACTTACCTGTCTTCAAAAAGGGCGAAACTCGAAGCGTGTGCGCTCCCCTCCGGATATCTTCACAACGTGCACGTCGTGGAGAGGGCACAGCCGATATTCAATACCTGAGAACTTGTCATTCTCAGGTTTGAATTGAATATCGGTTGACTGATCGTGAAGATGTCCCCTGCGCCCCCATCAATGCACTCATCATCGGACGGAAGCAGATCAACTCGGAAGCTTGAAGACAGAAGTCCTCGGGCCGGAGCTGAGATCAACACAGGCCCATAGCTAGCAGTAGAAGTAGAAGTCGGTAGTAATAGTTAGGGATCGACGCCGAGGCCTACACTTGACCGTAGACTGACAGCAGAAGAGATTGATTTCATGATAATGCGGCCGTCCGATAATGTTTGCAGCGCAGGGGCCACAATGTGATGGGTGTGGCCCAATAACAAGGACCCCCGACCTTGTAGGATAGGACACTCCAGTAGCGGATGTAGAGCAGCACCACCTAGCGGATGTAGGCCAGCACCACTCCAGACAGCACTTCACCGCCGCAGCGAAACAACATAGAGCGAGAGCGACAACCATCAACACATCAACACTAGAACCGACGCTGATATCACATCACACAGATACAACCTACACACCACAACGATGAAAAGTGCAAACATAATGCCGGGTCAACGTGGGATTATTCACGGGGGCCCATATGGTAGAGGCACTCTAATCCTTAGAAAACAACAAGCGTGTGCGCTATGGGATAAAATTGGCTACTGTGAGAAAACGGGACAACCAATAAGTGTAAGATTTGAAAATATTGTATATTATATACGTATATTTCCGAATATATACTCAAAATACACGCTATATTTCACCTTTAATTACAATTTATGCATATTTTAAGGATTTTTACACCTGAATTACCCCACCCATATACAACACAATGAAGAATTCTGCATATGAAATGTAAAAATAGTAGTATATGCATTTGCACGAACCATTTTTGTGTAACTTAAAAAGGAATCGACGAAGATGAATTGATTTTAATTGGGGTTTTAAGGCGCACCAACACAAACATGTTATATGGCGCCAACAAGAATGAACATTCGACCCGGCTCACGATATCTAGATCTAGATAAGAATTTGCAGAATGTACCTAGAACCTTCTTACCTGCAGAACTTCAGAGTTGCTGCAAATTCTCTAGAAACACTCCATTTTTCGCTGGAGCCACGATCACTGCCACCACTGAAGTAGCACCTGAAACAATACAGGTTTCATGATGGAAATAATGAACAAAAATGAAAAAATTAACATGAATTCGGGGCAATTTTACCCCTATGTCTGGATATGCAGTGGTCATATTCTTGCCCGGGAACCACACGGCGATCTTTAGGGTGATACCTAGATCACTGTACTAACTACTTACCATGGCAACTATTTGTTAGTATTGGTGCAGTTGTTACAATATCATCTGCTTAGGATATGTATCTAAACATAGGTTGTGATGTTCTCCGTACTTGATTTAGATATGGAATTAACCTAGGATAGTAAGCATCAACCCTACTTTTGCGCATGCGCATGCAAGTGGACTGATTATTACCTAAAAAAGAAGGTGTATTGCCAATGAAGAGAGAGTGTGTGTGTGTGTGTGTGTGTGGGGGGGGGGGGGGGGGGGGGGGGGGGGGGGGGGGGGATATATAGGCATTTAGGAACCTACCCTACTGACAAATAGACACCTATGTTTCTTTAACATGATGGGAGAAAAAAAAGAAGCTATACACGGGATCGCCTGGTTTAAGTCCCCATCCGACGGACGAGGGTAAAAGTGTCTTGCCCAAGAACACACCGACGAAATGCACTGGCTCCGGTGAGGCTTGCACCAGGTCCTCTGAATTTAAAGTCCCCCGTGCTATCCACTGCATCAACAGGCTGTATGAGCTCAAGCAGGATGACTGCATTAAAATAAATACAACTAAAATGTTAATCCGTCATAAAGGTTATATCCAAGAAGCTGGGTTCACAACGGTCTCTCTTATCTAGCAAGTTGGCATCAAGTTCATGTATGTCGAGTTGCAATGTGCCTGCAAGCCTTATATTTGCCCAGCTCATTGCTGTTTTGATAATCTTGGCAATTAAAGCCTAGGGATAAAACATGACAATTAAGAATACTCAGTACATATTATCTGATTTAAATAATATAACTTAATGTGACAATATAACACATATAAGATATAAAAAAAAAATTAAACGCTTCCAGATAAGACTCGGCACCCAGTGCATCGAGATATATTACATTTAGTGATCACGGTTAGTTTATTAATGTTTACTCTAAAAGCTAAATCCGACATACAGGTGCTACTGCAGTTAAAGTAGCTATCCCGCCAACAACAGCCACATTTTACAACCTATGTACATCGTTTCTAAACCTACTGACCACGAGGTATATACATAACTTACATCGATTGAGAATCAAAACTCTATAGATACAATATAAAAAGCTTTAACCAGCCAGACAAAAAATAAATAAATGGATAATTCATTTTACAATTATTTAATTACGAATATTACAAAAACCCATGAATAAACATAGACTTTTAAGCGACACATATGCATTATTATATGAGATGAACACCTGGATAGAGTTTTGATCAACTGTTTTTGTAGTGTAATTTTGTCGTAATTTGGCGGGTTATTTTAAAATTTGTATAACAATCACCTAAAAATCGACAGTTAAACCGTAAAATGCCTTTTCTTTTTCTTTCTTCTTTTTTTGCAATTTGTCGAAAATGTAGTGGTCTACTTTGTGATTTTTAGTTCCTGGATTTATTCAATAAAACTTTTGAAGTGATTTTATGAAAAGTGTACAACTTCAAGCCATAAACAAGAGACACACTCGCCTTGTCTCAAAGTGCTCTCATGTTTTAAGAAACAACAATTTCTTTATATAAATCTGCCTAACTGTGACCCCTGTGGTGGCCATATTTGATCCCATTGTCGCCATTTGAACAAACTAGGTAGAGGATCATAAGCTTATGGTACATGCAAAATATTATTTAGCTTCTGAAGTATCAGAGAAGCTGTTTGAATATGTTTTCCAATATAATTTAATGTTATAGTGTGACCCCCGGGACAGGGCCAAATTTGATTCCAGGCTTGATTCAAGGTACACCATTTAAATTACTTGGTACAGGACAATAATATTAAGCTACATGTAGCTTATTACACCTCTAGCTCTTGTAGTTTCAGAGAAGATGTTTATAGACGTTCCTACATAACTCTATTTAAATATGTGACCCGCGTGACCGGGCGAAATTTGACCATAATATCACCATTTGAACAAAATAAATTGGTAGAGATCGATACTCTTATGCTACATGCATCGTATTAGACCTATAGCTCTTGTAGTATCAGAAAAAGAATATTTTATGGACTTTCCTATATAACTCTTTGTAAAATGTTAACCCCAGAATCCCACCACCCCACCCCGTGTGGTTGCCGGGTAGAATACAACCACTGCAAACACACCGTCACATGCAGAGGGGTAGGACCCCCACCCCCATTCATATTCATTTTGTCATTTTTTGTTCATGCTCATTAAAGGTCTTCATCATGACCCCTGCATTGTGTCAGGTGCCATCTCGCTCACATCACTAAGAGCAGTGGCAGAAAAACAATAAACATGGCTCCAGCGTAAAAGGAGTGTCTACAATAGAATTTGCAGCAACTGCAGTTCAGGGTGAGAAGGTCCTAGGCCCATTCTCCATATTTTATCTCGATGTATATGTAGGATGAGTCTGGCATGTTCATGCCTGCTGGGGGCCATATAACCTTTCATAAGTTGGTGCGCCTTAAAACCCAATTCAGTTCAATTCAATAACCCCAGAACCGGGCCATAGTTGGACACAGAGTCACGATTTGAACAAAAGTGGTAGAGAACCATAATCTTTTACAATATGCAAAATAGTAGACCTCTGGCTCTTGTTTTTTTTAAAGAAGAGATTTTAAAGAAGTTTCTATATGACTCTATGTAAATATATGATCCCTGGGGCGGAGCCAGATATGACCCCAGGGTCAACATTTTAACATACTTGCTAGTGGACCATAAGCTTATGCTTCATGCATAATATGGGACCTCTAGCTCTTACAGTTTTAGAGAAAATTATTTATTTTTAAAGATTTCCTATATAACTATGAAAAAATGTTACCCCCGGGGCTGGGCCATATTTGACCCTGGGGTCACTATTTTATAAATACTTGGTAGAGGACCCTAAATGTATAATACATGCAAAATATTAAACCTGTAGCTCTTCTAGTTTCAGCAAAATCGATTTTTTAAAGAAACAAGAGTTTTGCTTAAAAAGGGGAGATAACTCTAATAACAGGAATCAGCTACCCTGTTCACACTGCTATCATGGATTTTTTGTTTCTCTACAAGGTACTCAATATTTAACATGGTACTAGTAAGAATTTGTCCCTTGAGATGGTAACAAAAAAGTGTATGGCTCACGGTCTAATAGCCGTAAACCTTTAAGTAAGGCAGTTTTATAGCAAACCGTTTTCATTATCACATTCCAGTTCAGGCAGGACGTCTTGCGGCTGTCAGGAGCCATGTGACCCCGTAAGGTGTGCCGCTGTCTGGAATCAATTACACACAAGCCTCATGGAGGGGCATTAATTTGCCTTCGACAATTTTAGTCAGTGTTTAAAAGTGGCCCTATAGAGGGACATTTCAATTCTACTGTAACTTCCCCTTGTCACTGCGAGTTCCCGCACATGACAAGAGGCACTACGATGGATTACAACGACTCATCGTGTGGACCATCGACGTTGGAACAACCATGCGAGATACACACTGGCCGTGGGCGCGGATAGCTACCATTTCTACGGCCAGTTTGGATAGTGATCGACCCATTACCATGTGCAAGGCGAGCATCAAATTCCAGTACTATTAACAGGATTGACCTACTTGGACAGACTTTTACCGGACTGGCTGAATCTACTTCAAGATGACAATCGGACTGACCTCATTTTACATTTTTGAAGAAAGTGTCTGGTAAAAAAAACGGCCATTTACATAATATACAACATACATGTATACGTTATTTCATGCACTTCTTATGTAATAAGTTTGTAGAAATATATTCATGTACAGTTTTACAAGATCAAGGGGGTTTACACACATATTTTATACATGATATTCAACATTTTGTAGTTTAATATTTGATATAGCAAGTTATCTGAAAAAATGACGGAAAAAGCTATTGTACAAACAATTATATATTCTATCTACAGTCCCTGTCTTAACAGATACATAGTAATGATATTGTTTTTTGTACAAATATTTATTTTCCCCCACAACCAGTTGTCCGGTGGAATAAACTGTCAAACAAAATGATGGTGGCAACCCTGAACCAGTTCAAGGTGAGCAGTGAGTTATGCCCATCATGTTATACCATTTTTTATCCCGCTTTACTACCCACTTCTCTGTAAATTAACACTATCACCTTTTTGTTGACCTCACTCTCAAACTTTTTACATGTTTACTTTTATGCTTATAACTTGCACAGAGGCGCATCTCCGCAGTATCCTTGTAAGAGGAGGAGTACTGTATACGAAGAAAGAAAGTAAAAAGAAAGAAAGAAAAGAAAGAAAGAAAGACAAGAATTACAATCAGAGCACCTGCTATTTCCGATAGTTTCCGTTAGAGTACGGAATGACGGTAAATAGCGGCAGGTTGATTTGATTTGACCGATTTGATTTAGATACCCGCTGAATAAATCAGCAATTTACGGACCAAACGTGACAAAATTCCTGGTGTATTCCTGATGATTTTAAGGTTAGTGAAACTTCATTTTGTCTCGTCTCCTTCCTTGTGTCATGAACCGGGCCGAGAACCCAGTCCCAGGAAGTAAATCAAGGCAAGAATTTTTTGAGACTAGTATCCGAATTTCCGTAAACAAACGACGTTCGTAGCTCTTCAATAGAAAATAATATGAACTAGGCCTAAGGTAAAACCTTGAAGCGAGCACAGAAAATGTGAAAGTAAATTTTAAACAAATAAAAATCAATGAAAGAACAATACAAATAACTTGTCAAATTGAAAGCAACTCAATAACGAGGTCCTCTCAGGGTTTTTGGGGAACATGACCATTTATATTTGGTGAAAACAATGGGAAACCTCATCGGATACTGAGAGTACCTCTGAAGTCGTCTAAAGATATGCTGAGGATTCCTATACAGTTAAAACTCTTGAGTGGAGGCTATATTCTTCAGGATTCCAGGGCTAGGTTTAACCAAAACCAAGTTGACGCTACATGTCGGTTGTGTTGGTTAGAAGACGAAACACTGGAACATTTTATTCTGAACTGTGGTGCCTTGCACAGTCTCAGACAACAAATTTTATGTGATATCAGTCATGAACTTGAAGAATTAGGATTTTCCGACTTCAATGTACTGTGTGCCAAGCAGAAGATACAGTTACTTTTGGACTACACAAACTTCCCATCCCTGAGATCCATTGCACCCCCCCTGTTACAAAACTTTGAGTTTCAAGTTAGAAGGTTGCTATACAGCTTGCATATAACCCGATACAGACTTTTAAAAATTGTTTTAAACACATAGAGTGGGACAGTAACCACTGAGTGAATGCATTAATTGTGGTGTTAAACACAATCATAATATAAACAGCTGTGTAAATATTAGCGTAGCGTATTCTCGGTGGTGGATTGGACTGTTCCATTATTCGTATATATTCAGGTGGAGGAATTATACTACGTCGACAGACGGTTCTCCTTTCAAGGAGGTTTCGAGAGAAGAACATAGAACATAGAATGGCTGTTATTTTCAGGGAACAAAGAACATTGACACTTATTTTTAGGGAACATGACTTGTTTGCAGTACAGTGCGGACCTACGATGCCATTGCATTCGGACACTGTAGTTTCTATAGGACCCTATTTCTCATTTTTGCAGGAAATACAATTCTAACATCTAGTTTCCATATAAAAAAAAAATATCACAAAAAGTTAACATTTCAAACAATATTTTTGTGATGACAGTGTTGTATAAGGCCTAAAAAAAAAAATTGTGTGGTTCGGGTCACCCGACCCTACCTATGAATACCCGCCGATCCTGACGTTTTTTGGTCCATTTCGAAAAAAATAAATAAAATAATTCAGTGCATCTTCTTTGCGTTCATAAAAAACAATCCTTAAAAAAAAAAAAAATATCCGACCTACCCTACCTACCAATTTTGAACATGTTACCAGAACCACACTATTTTTTTTTAGGCCTAAGATGCAACTATAATTACTGTAGGCCAGAATGAATTTTAGCGGAACATTAGCAAATATTTTACCATTAGAAATACTTTTAGAGAACAAGTTTTTTTGTTTGTATCACGTTTTACGTCATTTTCAAAACATACAATGTCATATTTTCAGGGGAAAGGGAAGATGGACTCCTTCCCCCCTCCTGGGGGGCCTCAATAATAAATATAAGAGTGGATAAATCACTAGGCCTAAATGCAATGTACAATTTGAAAGGGACAAACTGCATTTACCGTATTCTTCATAACTGAGGGGGGACTGATTAAAACAGGCAAAAATATGTTCCAGACAGTTTTTGATAATGATGAGTTGGGGTATATATTTAGATTAAGCTTTAGTTTTAGACTACTAAGCTTGAAAGAAACTAAACTGCCAAATTGAGCATTTGCCTCACTGCTTCAAGTAGACACTGTCGTGATATAATTAAACTGAAAGATTGTATAATCTGCGGAACATTAATGATTAACAGTGCTTGAGAATTTTATTTATATAATGCCATCGCAAATTGGGTACGTGTTTGTTCTATAATCTACTAGACAATCGGGCTTGCTAGACGATCGTACGTGCTAGCCCGATGGTCACTTTTACTAGCCCCGGGCTATCGGGCTAGCGTTAGTGTCGAACACTATACCTATACATACATTGTTCCAATTGCCTTTTTACAGGCTTTTTTTCTTTTTGCCAGAAATGTTGATATTTTCTATGTTATTATTTATTACTAAATATATGCAAACTGTGAATTGTGTATTAGCCGATAACACTAAATATGATTCACAAATAGATGAGAGATGGGGATAATTGTTTTAATTTTAATGCCACAGTCCATCTGTCCTGATCTTACCTTGAATGAGAACCATCTGTACAAGATGGCAAGTTGCATTCACTTCAGTACATGGGTTTGAAGAAATCCAATCCAATGATTTTATCTCTGTGTGAACCAATGGGCCACTCCTAAAAGTTGCTAGTGTCACCATCCAATGCTGGTTGTAAATGCCGGATAGAATAATGCAACTGTCAGTCAAAGACAACCATTTAAGTATAAGCAAAGGATAGATGACTCTTTTCTTGAAGACATTCAGTGTGATGCAGCCCTTCTCAAGTTCTGTAGTGTAAATCTTATTGTTGCTTTTCACTCAAAAAGCAGTTCCAGTCCATCCTGGTGTTTCATCTCTGTTGTGTTCCGGTGAATCGTACCACTGATCCATAATTATGTCATAAAACAAATACAAACAATTCCGGTTTTTAGCTCTACTGATCAGAGATCAGCAGAGCTTATGCCGTGGTGCGGAGTCCGTCGTCCGTCTGTCCGTCCGTCTGTCCGTCTGTCCGTCCGTCCGTTAACTTTTATTTGTAGCGACTACTCCTCTGAAACTACTGGATGGATATTCATAAAACTTTACAGAAATGTTGCCCATGAAGTCTAGTTGATCCTAGCAAAAATTCATGTTGATGTGAAATCCAAGATGGCCGCCAAAGCTAAAAATAGATTTTTTAAATTCAAGTTTGTAGCGACTACTTCTTGAAAACTATAAGTGATATTGATATGGGACTTTTTCTAAAATGATCAGCATGACATGATGTTGATCCTAGTCAAAAATCGTTTTGATTCAACGTTAAACATGGCTGCCAGCGGCCATCTTTGTTTACATAGAGTTATATAGTAAAAACTTGTAGCGACTACTTCTCTGAAACTACTTGGCGGATTGTCATGAAACTTTACAGGAATGTTGCTCTTGATGTCTAATTGATCCTAGAAAAATTTCAGGTCGGCCGGAAATTCAAGATGGCCGTCACAGCTAAAAATAGATTTTTAAAAAATAAGTTTGTAGCGACTACTTCTTGAAAACTATAAGTGATATTGATATGGGACTTTTTTTAAAATGATCAGCATTACATGATGTTGATCCTAGTCAAAAATCGTTTTGATTCAACGTTAAACATGGCTGCCAGCGGCCATCTTTGTTTACATAGAGTTATATAATAAAAACTTGTAGCGGCTACTCCTCTGAAACTACTTGGCGGATTGTCATGAAACTTTACAGGAATGTTGCTCTTGATGTCTAATTGATCCTAGAAAAATTTCAGGTCGGCCGGAAATTCAAGATGGCCGTCACAGCTAAAAATAGATTTTTAAATAATAAGTTTGTAGCGACTACTTCTTGAAAACTATAAGTGATATTGATATGGGACTTTTTCTAAAATGATCAGCATGACATGATGTAGATCCTTGTGGAAAATTATTTTGATTCGACGTTAAACATGGCTGCCAGTGGCCATCTTTGGTTACATAGAGTTATATAGTAAAAACTTGTAGCGACTACTCCTCTGAAACTACTTGGCGGATTGTCATGAAACTTCACAGGAATGTTGCTCTTGATGTCTAATTGATCCTAGAAAAATTTCAGGTGGGCCGGAAATTCAAGATGGCCGTCACAGCTAAAATAGATTTTTAAAAATAAGTTTGTAGAGACTACTTCTTGAAAACTATAAGTGATATTGATATGGGACTTTTTCTAAAATGATCAGCATGACATGATGTAGATCCTTGTGGAAAATTATTTTGATTCGACATTAAACATGGCTGCCAGTGGCCATCTTTGGTTACATAGAGTTATATAGTAAAAACTTGTGGCGACTACTTCTCTGAAACTACTTGACGGATGTTCATGAAACTTCACAGGAATGTTGCTCTTGATGTCTAGTTGATCCTAGAAAAATTTCAGGTCGGCCGGAAATTCAAGATGGCCGCCACAAATAGATTTAAAATAAATAAATTTGTAGCGACTACTTTTTCAAAACAATAAGAGATATTGATATGGGACTTTTTCTAAAATGATCAGTATGACATGATGTTGGTCCTTGTCGAAAATCGTTTTGATTTGACGTTAAACATGGCTTCCGGCCATTTTTGTTTACATAGAGTTATATAATGAAAACTTGTAGCGACTACTTCTCTGAAACTACTTGACGGATTTTCATGAAACTTCACAGGAATGTTGGTCTTAATGTCTTATTGATCTTAGCAAAATTTCAGGTCGGCCGGAAATTCAAGATGGCCGCCACGGTTAAAAATAGATTTTCAAAAAACAAGTCTGTAGCGACTACTTCCTGAAATCAAAATCAATCAGTAGAGCTTCAAGGTCATTGACCTCTTGTTAAGTTCTATAATGAGGTAATTTTTACCATACCACAGTTACGACTTGTCTTACAAATCACTATCTGAGTCAAACAAATGAAAACCAGACCATCTGCCATGTTTTAAACGATTGGACACCTGTATGGGCACAATATAATCTGGACTTATTAAAAAAAAAAAAATTACCTCTGTTTCCGGCGGCCCTACCGACCCTATTTTTTTTTTTTTATTAAATTTGTTCTGAACAATGATTTATCACAATATATCGAGGTAAGCTGACATCACAGAGAAATATTCAGTTACATATCATCAACTTGTATGGGGTTTATGAGATAAATACATGTAGAATCTCACAATATCTTGCTCCAAAAAAAAAAATGCCTACCGACCTACCCTATTTTTTTTAGAGCATGCAATAGGAAACACACCTAATTTTTTGTTGGCCTTATGATTGTGTGTAGTGTAATGTATCTATCTACAGTCGACTTGAGACAGTTATACTGCCGCCACACTGAAATACCACACCGTAGTACAGGTGATGGGGTCATTGTCGTACTGGGTACTACAGAAAGGCACCCTGGGTACATTTATGTATACAGAAACGTACCCGAAAATCATCGAAATCCAGAAAGGCCCCCAAATATACATAAATGTACCCGAGACAAAATACAATGTCGTAAAACGCAGTCGTAACGCGTTCTGGTACTTCACGGAAACAAAACTTTCATTGTTTATAAAATTTAATCAATTCACTTTTTAAAAGCCGCTCGCAGTTGCCTCCGCAGTTGGTCTAAATATTTGACCAACTCTTCTTGAATGACGAGCTGCATATTTGTTTACTTTTTTGCGAGGCGTTTTATAATTTACAACTTCCGGTAAATACGTTCTGTATTTTATTACTAACTATGGCAGCCTAAATAACTTTTAAGAACAATAGCGCAATAGTTAATGATAAACAATATTGTTTAAGTAGTTGTTTTATCAATTTCTAAATTGTTTAAATTCCGCCAATGAGATCTTGTTTGTCCGGGTACGTTTCTGTATATTTGGGGGCCGTTCTGGAATTCAGCGATTTTCGGGTACGTTTCTGTATACATAAATGTACACCGGGTACCTTTCTGTAGTACCCGATACGACAATGACCCCATCAGCCGTAGTACATCAGGTGTGTGTGGGTCGGTATTTTTTAAACGAACAAATCTTGAGGGAGGGGGGTGGGGGGGTGGGGTGTAGTCTAGACTTTTCAGGAGAGTGGGGGCGGATTGGTGGGAGGGGGGGCGATATTTTGTAGATTTTTCTAGGGGGTAGTCTGAAGAAACGCTTTTCGTGCGCGGTGAGGATGGTTTGTCCATAAATAATTAATAATTTAAACTTGCTCAGCATAAACTCAAAAAAGTGTACGTACGAAGTGAAAGTGTAATGGAATGGTCGATAATTAATCATTTAAACTTGCTCAGCATCAACTCACAATAGTGGTAGTAGGAGTGAAAGCAATCCGAGTCTCCCAGAAATTACCAGAGTTGTCACTAGTCGTCTGCAAATAATGTCAATATTTACTACCGAGGACTGTTACGTCAATGATTTTAACACACGCTAATTTGCATAATCTTGAAAGTTTCCGGCCAAGACGATTTAATGTTCAAATCGGGTGTTTACAAATAAAATGTATACCAATTTATTCACTCACATATGCCCCTAGTGTTGTTTTAACATTGTGCGCTATGCAGTTGTTGACATGTTCAGTATATTATTGAAGTTATTGACATTTTTTTAAATTTACCTCGAAAATGACAGCTTCTCTTCAAAGCCTCAGTTTCGCATTTTAACCCTTTACATATTATGCTGCACATATTCTATAGGACTTTGTCAAGGAGTCAGCGAGCTTTTCAAATTATTTCTGAAACTCTATTCTATCCAGTCCTAACGGAAACGTTGCATAGAAAACTGTTTTAAAGAAAATAAATCAGAATTTCGAAACTAAAACTAGAAAAAATACTACCGGAGTCTGCGTTAGAACAGCTTAAAGCGTGACAATGACGATTTACCATCAAAATCGAGATGCATAGATTAGCAATTATCTTCTTTTCTTTTTTTTTTCTTTTTTTTTTCTCCCGTTACCGTAAAGTTTGCTTGCGCTCGAAGTGCCTTTGGCACTTCTCGCTAGCTGTGCTCGCTATCAATTTAATTTAATAAAATGATACAGTTTTCATCAGAAGAAGAATCGTCGTGTACGAAAAAGTAAATATGTACCGAAATATAAATGATTTTCTTCACAGCACGCATTTCCCCGCAAATTTGCGCGTGGGGAAGTCACGCGCTAACCACGCATGTGCAGTTATGTGTTTTTAATTGCTCTCCAATATTTAAACAATGTATCCCCAGGACGACAGCAGCAGACAATAATAAATAAAAACTCTAATTTATATATATATAACCCTCTTTATATAACATGTAGGCATAAACAATATTGCAAAAATACGATACTGCAGTAAAATATCGATCGGTCAAATCTTATTATACTGCAGTAGCGGACATTTTCAATTTACGTAATGGAGACAACTCTTGTTAATATATTTAGGTCATAAATGGGATGAGTTGTCTTTCTTACGGAATGGAGCGTCCAATAGGGATAATGACCATAAATGCATCCGTTTTATTAGCAATTCGGCTACTACTTCTGTACCGCTGTCAATCAACGGTTTTTGGTTACCCTTTTGAGGGCCCCTATTAACAGCGCGTGTGCGAGCTTGTAATCGGATGTTGTCATTTTTAGCTCAACTATTCGAAGAATAAGAGAGCTTATATAATCACCCCGGGGTCGGCGTTAGCGTCGGCATCCCACATCAAGGTTTGCGTGTAAGCTGTGTTTACAAGTCTATATCTCTTACAATTCTTACCCTAGCACAATCATATTTGGCCATTAGCTTTCTTATAGCATTATCTTAAGGGCTGCTTAAAGAGGCTCTACCTATATATTTTTGTCCACCAATTGATATAAACTTTACTTAATTATAAAGAGGACTATGAAAAAGGTAAATGGCAATAATTTCACCCCAAGTAATATGCGTTTTGCTGGGAAAAACAGGATTGAAAAGATCGGATTTTTGAAATTGTATTCGTAATTGTTTTAGACAAGCCGATTGCGGAGATTTCCGATCTTATTCGTTTACAATCGGAACTTACTCGTCGGATTGGCGAAGAGTTCCGATCGATTCGTTTACTATCGGAACTGCCCCGAATAGTTTGTTTTCGTTCAACTGAATCGCATTGCGCATGTCCGAGAAAATCGTAAAAACTCGTAGTTCTCCGGCAGGAATAAAAAGCTGGGCAGCATTTTATTCAAGATATTGTTTTGATCATAATTAATAATTTACAGAACTGGAATACGAACCATGTTTCTTCTTAGAATACTCATAAAATAGCTTTGTATACATATAAATGCAGTAATATTGAGTATTTAATATTTTACATTAAAAATCGCGTAGATATAGGTAGTGCCTCTTTAAGTAATTTTGGTTCCTGTAACCTCTGGGCTCCCATGGAACCCAAATTCTGATGGTGTCTGTTAAAGTTTCACATCAAATTTTGTGTGTAAGCTGTGTTTACAGGTCTATATCTCTTGCATTTCTTGTCCTAGCTGAACTAAATTTTGGAATTTAGAAATTGTGAAAATTGTGAAATATCATAACAAAAGAAAAAGAAACTTTTTTCACTTTTATTTTCACAGTTTAATATCCCTTGGTTTTAAGTTTTGTTTTTGGTAAATACAGACTAGTTTTGACACCAGCTTATATTAAGAGCCTGTTGTTTTTTTTGTTGTTTTTTTCAGATTGTGAATTTTTTGGATATAATTGTGAAAAAAGTATACTTTTTGGCATTGTGAATGGGGCCGAATAACGGCCCCAAATCCCCAAATTAGGCATAAAAAACCACTGATGTATATATCTATAAATTTGGTTTGGGATTTCTTATAGCATTATGCATCTTATTCATACTTCACTCATATTGGGGCATGGGCTCCCTCCTTCCCCCACTCCCCCCCCCCCCCCCCACCCCATCACAACTTTTTTTTTTACATATTTCTGTGTTGTTTTGGTCGATTCTCACACATATATGTTGCCCACTCACCGCCCCCACCCACCCCCCCCCACCCCTGCCTCGCCCCCTCTTGAAACTATTTCTTTTTTTACATATTTCTGTGTTGTTTTAGTCAATTCTTACACATATATGATTGCTGATTGCCCCCTCCCTCCCTCCTTCCCCCACTCCCCCCCCCACCCCATCACAACCTTTTTTTTTTTACATATTTCTGTGTTGTTTTGGTCGATTCTCACACATATATGTTGCCCACTCACCGCCCCCACCCACCCCAACCCCTGCCTCGCCCCCACTTGAAACTATTTCTTTTTTTTACATATTTCTGTGTTGTTTTAGTCAATTCTTACACATATATGATTGCTGATTGCCCCCCCCCCCCCCCAGTTGAAACTATTCTTTTTTCTTTTCTTTTTTTTTTTCTTCATATTTCTGTGTTGTTTTAGTCAATTCTTACACATATATGTTGCCACCCCATGCCCCCTCCCCCCACCTCTCCTCACCACCACCAACCACCACCACCCCCCCCTCCCCCCTCCCCCCCCCACTTGAAACTAATCTTTATTTTATTTTTTTTACATATTTCTGTATTGCTTTTGTCAATTCTTACACATGTTGCCTCCCCCCCCCCCCCCCCCCCCCCCCCACTCCCCTTGAATATATATTTACTTTTTCTTCATATTTCTGTGTTGTTTTGGTCAATTCTTACACATATATGTTGCTCCCTCTTCCGACCAGGGGAGGTGGGGCAACATAGCTATGTGTAAGAATTTACCAAAACAACATAGAAATATGTATAAAAAAAAAAGAGGAAGAGGGAGCAACCCCACCCCCACGCTCGAAATGGAATATTTTTGTTTAATGTTTATTTTGTTTTACCATATTTCTGTGTTGTTTTGGTCAATATATGTTGCTCCCTCTTCCCACCAGGGGAGGTGGGGCAACATAGCTATGTGTCTGAATTGACCAAAACAACACAGAAATATGTATATAAAAAAAAAAACCACGCTCGAAATGGAATATTTTTGTTTAATGTTTATTTTGTTTTACCATATTTCTGTGTTGTTTTGGTCAATATATGTTGCTCCCTCTTCCCACCAGGGGAGGTGGGGCAACATAGCTATGTGTCTGAATTGACCAAAACAACACAGAAATATGTATATAAAAACAAGGGAAGAGGGAGCAACCCCACCCCCACGCTCGAAATGGAATATTTTTGTTTAATGCTTATTTTGTTTTACCATATTTCTGTGTTTGTTTTGGTCAATTCTTACATAGCTTCTTACACATATATGTTGCCCCCCACACCCCCTGCCTCTCCCCCAGCCCCACTCAAAACTCGATTTTTAAATATATTTTTTTAAAATATTTTTGTGTTGTTTTTACTGAATTCTTACATAGCTTTTTACACATATATATTGCCCTCACCACCCACACTACCCCCACCACCCACCCCACCTCTCCCCCACCCCACCCCCCCACCCCCACTCAAAACTTGATTTTTTTTTTATGTATATTTTTTTTACATATTTCTCTATAGTTTTGATCAATTCTTACACATAGCTATGTTGCGCCCCCAACCCCACCCCACATTGTTTTAGCCTTGTTTTCTGATGGTATATACTAGCTATATAATTTATTATTCTCTGAAAAATCGAATAGTCGAGCTGCGCTGTTCTCCAACAGCTCTTGTTAACAATGAAGTGAACTTAACTTTACTCTGTAAGTTGTTTTTGTTTGCATAATATCAAATAACAACAAACAGTACAATAAACACTATTTTCGGATACTACTTGCATACCAGTAGAGGCAATTCGGGAAAATACGGACAAACGTATAAATAAGGACACTTTCCGAGAAAAACCGACTTCTTACGAACTATTACCAACAGGATTACGGGTTTCACCTTTGTAGTTAATTTCTTCCTCTGGGTTCCACACGCAGAACCGTCTATGCCACACAAAATATGACGTGTACACAGACGTCATACTTTTTCCAAGAAGTCAACCACGCTTCCTTTCCGATTTTTCACCAACATCGATATGGTTTTGTATTTCGATACATGTAGGTGTAGTAACAGTGCTATTACAGGTATAATTTTTAGCAAAATATTCAATAAATGGTACATTTATGTAGATGAAAATTTCTGTTTTCAGAAAGTTACAGGTTTGGTGGTATTTGAAAAAGAAAATATTGAGAAAAATTAGATTTTAAAATCGTCCGAATTTTCCATGCCACTTGAGAGCAGTCGGATAAATACGGACACACACTTTCTGAGAGCACAATCATTATGCTTGTCTGTCAATGTCCTTCTTGCCTTCTTCTTATTTATGCTTATTCCAAAAGAAATAAAAACGTAACAAATAACGCATACAGTATACTAGTAAAGAAATAAAAATAATCATCGTACAATAATTAGCATTAAAAACTTGTCTGGGTAAATGCCAGTTTAAAAACTATAATTATTATAATAGTAGATAATTAATAATGATGACGAGAAAGTAGTTCTGCATCATTATTTTAAATAAATTGAAAACACTTTTTGTCCGAAAACACACAAGTTTTCTTTCTTTTTTAGGCAATATGTTGAAGGTCATAATATATTCGGTTTATGCTTCGGGCATGCATCACCATGGCAACCGGTGTTTGACTGTTGGTAAAGGTTACTATGCAAACCTGAGACCAACAACCCTTTCAATCCATATGCTATAGCAATACATCAGGGCGTATTTGATGGTCGATGTGTTGCATATCTAAGGCGGTCCGATGCAGCCTTGATGTCGCAGATATACAGGGAAAACCTGATAGAAGGCAGGGGTGTTTTTTTGGCTGTTTTAATAGTCGAAATTCGGTCATATTCCCAATGCCAAAACATCTTTTTTTCCCAATTAAGGGGAAAAAATTCCCAATTTTTCAAAATATTTTTTTTTTCTTTCTTTTTATGTGTGCCAATCCAATGATTGGGGTTCAAAAGCTTAAATAAATGCATCTGTTTATCTTGGTGTACAAAAAACAGTATTAAAGATATAATTATGAAAAGAATGCTTTACTTTATATTTTTCCGAATTTTATTAAAAATCGCGCTAAAATGCCAATTTTATGAAAAATCACGCTAAAATTCCCAATTCCAGGGGTACGGGTCATATTCCCAAAATCATGAAAAAAAGCCCTGGAAGGAAACATTCTTATTAAACCAAAACTTGAACCTATATTCACGAGGTGGACCTCTGCAACGTTGTAATTTAGGGTTTCGCTGCAAGGAAGTGAACTTGCCAAAGGTCGTGGAAATTATTGAAGGACATCCTCTATAAAGTTATCTAAAAATGTTTACTAACGTTGTAAAAGGGCTTAAGCTTATGAAGAAAACTAAGAAAAACCCGAAAGGCAGAGGCAGAGAGATAAAAATGAAATGATGTCTGGCCTTTTTCTACTATTCTCACGGGTCCGACTATCGGACCCGTTCCCAATGCCAAATATAGTTTTTTTTTCCCAATTCTGAAATAAAATTCCCATTTTTTTTTTTTTTTTTTTTTTTTCAAAGTCAGGTCAAATATACAAATGTTTACAAGGAAATACTATATAAAAAGAACAATATTTAAATCATGTACCATGTATTGAAACCAGGCAATTAAAACAACCTGATATTTATGTACAACTAACTTGTGAAAATTCCCAATTTGAGGCGTAAAGCGATTAAATTTTTTCCCAATTGGGCAAAATTTACGGCGAAAATTTTCCCAATTTGTCCAGGGTCTTTTTCCCAAAATGGGCAGAAAAAGGCCTGGATGTAGATGTAAAAACTCTGGCTTATAAAGTTATCTAAGTTTGAAATTTGAAATTAGGCTAATAACGTTTTGCTACTAACCCATTATCGGTAACTGTTGTAAACATTCTCTAATCATGTCCACGATACACAGTGATACGTAATGAACTACATGTGTATGTTAAAATTGTAAAACTACAGAACTTTGTAATGAAATTTCAATGTAAAGATGTTAAACAGTACGAGTTGAACTGTGTACCTACGTTGTTTTTTTTAAAAAGACTTGACTGTCCGTATTTCCCCTATTGGAAATTGGTATATCCGGATTTTCCACCAATGTGTCTGGATTTTCCCTATCGCGTCCGTATTTTACCGTTTTCACTGGGGTTATAAATCTACTATTTGGACTGCTTTGGACCTATTGAATACGCTTAAATAAACGATAACATGCGAGGACAGTGTTGTCCGAATTGAATTATCGCTTTGGTGTCCGAATTTCCCCACCGCATTAGTCACAGGAACGTCTCAAACGAGACCTTGCAAAAATCGTCCTTACTTACCCGGATTGCCCCTACCCCATTTACATCGTGGAATCCTTGACCACCAGTTTTTCGACTGTTTAGGTTAAACCTTGAGGCGAGCACGGAAAATTTGAAAGTAAATTTTAAACAAATAAAAATCAATGAAAGAACGATACAAATAACTTGTCAAATTGAAAGCAACTCAATAATGAGGTCCTCTCAGGGGTTTTGTGGAAAATGGCCATTAATATTCGGTGAACAAGGGAACAATGGCTGTTATTTTCAGGGAACAAGAGAACATTGACACATATTTTTGTTTGCAGTACAGTGCGGACCTACGATGCCATTGCGTTCGGATGCTGTGGTTTCTATAGGACCCTGTGTCTCATTTTTACAGGAAATAAAATTCTAACATCTAGTTTTAAAAGCAAAAAAGTTAACATTTCAAACAATATTTTTGTGATGACAAAAATTGTATAAGATGCAACTATAATTACTGTAGGCCAGAATGAATTTTGGGGGAACATTAGCAAATATTTTAAACATCAGAAATACTTTTAGAGAACAATTTGTTTTTGTTTGTATCACGTTTTACGTCATTTTCAACACATGCAAGGTTATATATGGCGGTCCATTTTTTTTGTGATGGAGGCAGACCACCCACTTTTCCTGGGTAGAACCAGTACTGTACACCTCCCGTCATCCGTAAGAATCGACACTTCCTCACAAGTCGAGCTCCCAGTGGGATTCGAACCCGCAGCGGTGAGAGGCGAAGGTTTACAACGCAACATCGTTAACCATTCGAGAACAAGTGAACATTGGAAACAAATATTTGGGGAACAAAGCAAAATATTTGTGGGGAACAAGGGAAATCTAACTCATATTTTCAGGGGAAAAGGAAGATGGACTCCTTCCCCACTCCTGGGGGGCCTCAATAATAAATAGAAGAATGGATAAATCATTAGGCCTAAATGCAATGTACAATTTGAAAGGGACAAATTGCATTTACCATATTCTTCATACTGAGGGGGGACTGATTAAAACAGGCAAAAATATGTTTAAGACAGTTTTTGATAATGATGAGTTGGGGGTATAAAAATTATATTTAAATTAAAACATTTTAGACTACTAGGCTTGAAAGAAACTAAACTGCCAAACTGAGCATTTACCTCACTGCTTCAACAAGACACTGCCGTGATATAAGTTAACTGAAAGATTGTTAACTATACATATACATACATTGTTCCAATTGCTTTTTTTACAGATTGGTTTTCTCTTTAGCTGCAACTACTATGGTTGTTCAGTACGATTCTGGATACATCCTGAGATGTTTATTATTTTGTATGTTTATTTTTAGTTAGTTTCTCTGGATGTGGACTTTATTGTTAGAGAATTCCTTTTGATGGGATGTAGTTTTGTTTACACTGTCTTGTCTATTTGGGCGCTGAAGACAGGATAATAGCGAGGATTGTGCGCATATAAAATCGATTCAAGCTAACCAGTAGGCCTTATTGCCTACTGACAGTTCCAAGTCGGTAACCCTGTCTTCACCACCCTTTCTGTTGTTTTTTGTCTCTTTCATTGTAGTTTCTAGTCCTTGTTTGCAGTACAGTGCGGACCTACGATGCCATTGCGTTCGGACGCTGTGGTTTCTATAGGACCCTATATATTATTTTGCTTTTTGCCAGAAATGTTGATATTTTCTATGTTATTACTTATTACTAAATACATGTATATGCAAGCTGTGACCTGAGTATTTAGCCGATAACACTAAATATGATTCACAAATAGATGAGAGATGGGGATAATTGTTTTAATTTTAACACCACAGTCCATCTGTCCTGATCTTACTTTGAATAAGAACCGTCTTACAAAATGGCAATTTGCATTCACTTCAGTGCATTGGTTTGAAGAAATCCAGTCCAATGATTTCATCTGTGTGTGACCCAATGGGCCACTCCTAAAAGATGCTAGTGTCTCCATCCAATGCTGGTTGTAAATGCCTGACAGAATAATGCAACTATCAGTCATAGACAACCATTTAAATATAAGCAAAGGATAGATGACTCTTTTCTTGAGAAGACGTTCAGTGTGATGCAGCCTTTCTGTAAAGGAAATTTCATTTTTGCTTTTCACTGAAAAAGCAGTTCCAGTCCTTCCTGGTGTTTCATCTCTGTTCTGTTCTGGTCCATTGTGTTCTGGTGAATCGTACCACTGGTCCATAATTATGTCATAAAACAAATACAAACAATTCCTGTTTTTAAATTCTACATGTATAATGAGGTCATTTTTACCATATCACAGATATGACTTACAAATCACTATTTGAGTCAAATAAATGAGAACCAGACCATCTGCCATATTTTAAACGATAGGACACCCGCCTTTATGGTATCTACAGTCTACTTGAGACAGATATAGTGCTGCCACACTGGAATACCACGTTTGTGTGGGTGATGGTGGGTGGTATTTTTAAACAAAATGAGGAGTGGGTTGGGGTTGTAGTCGAGACTTTTCCTCAGTCTGTCGGAGGAATTTTTCCTTTTTTTTTCAGAGTGGGGGCAGAGAAAAAAATCGGGGGAGGGGGATAGTTTGTAGATTTTTCTAGGGGGTAGTCTGAAGAAACGCTTTCCGTGCGCGGCGAGGGTGGGGGGGTGAAGATTTTTTTTTTACTTTGTCCATAATTAATCATTTGCTCAACATCAACTCAAAAAGTGTTAGTACAAGGTGAAAGCAATTGTAATCCAAGTTGTCCATAATTAATCATTTAAACTTGCTCAACATCAACTCACAAAAGTGTTAGTACAAATAATTGTAATCCGAGTCTTCCAGAAATTACCTGAGTTGTCACTAGTCGTCTGCAAATAATGTCAATATTTACTACTGTTACATCACTGACTTTAACACGCGCTAATTTGCATAATCTTGAAAGTTTCCGGCCAACACGATTTAATGTTGATATCGAGTGTTTACAAACAAAAAGGTATACAAATTTATTCACTCACATATGCCGCTAGTGTTGCTTTAACATTGTGCGCTATGCAGTTGTTTACATGTTCAGTATATTCTTGCAGTTATTGACATTTTTAGCTCTACTGATCAGAGATCAGCAGAGCTTATGCTGTGGTGCAGCATCCGTCGTCCGTCTGTCCGTAAACTTTTTTTTGTAGCGACTTCTCCTCTGAAACTACTGAATGGATTTTCATGAAACTTTACAGAAATGTTGCCCATGAAGTCTAGTTGATCCTAGCAAAAATTCATGTTGATGTGAAATCCAAGATGGCCGCCAGATCTAAAAATAGGTTTTTAAAAAACAAGTTTGTAGCGACTTCTTCATGAAAACTATAAGTGATATTGATATGGGACTTTTCCTAAAATGATCAGCATGACATGATGTTGGTCCTTGTTGAAAATCGTTTTGATTCGACGTTAAACATGGCTGCCAGCGGCCATCTTTGTTTACATAGAGTTATATAATGAAAACTTGTAGCGACTACTCCTCTGAAACTACTTGACGGATTTTCATGAAACTTCACAGGAATGTTGCTCTTGATGTCTAATTGATCCTAGCAAAATTTCAGGTCGGCCGGAAATTCAAGATGGCCGCCACGGCTAAAAATAAATTTTCAAAATACAAGTTTGTAGCGACTACTTCTTGAAAACTATAAGTGATATTGATATGGGACTTTTTCTAAAATGATCAGCATGACATGATGTTGGTCCTTGTCAAAAATCGTTTTGATTCAACGTTAAACATGGCTGCCAGCGGCCATCTTTGTTTACATACAGTTATATAGTAAAAACTTGTAGCGACTACTCCTTTGAAACTACTCAACAGATTTTCATGAAACTTTACAGGAATGTTGCTCTTAATGTCTAATTGATCCTAGCAAAATTTCAGATCGGCCAGAAATTCAAGATGGCCGCCACAGCTAAAATTAGATTTTTTTAAAAAGAAGTTTGTAGCGACTACGTCTTGAAAACTATAAGTGATATTGATATGGGACTTTATGTAAAATTATCAGCATGACATGATGGTTATCAGAGTCAAACATTATTTTGATTTGACGTTAAACATGGCTGCCAGTGGCCATCTTTGTTTACATAGAGTTATATGATGAAAACTTGTAGCGACTACTCCTCTGAAACTACTTGACGGATTTTCATGAAACTTCACAGGAATGTTGCTCTTGATGTCTAATTGATCCTAGCAAAATTTCAGGTCGCCCGGAAATTCAAGATGGCTGCCATGGCTAAAAATAGATTTTCAAAATACAAGTTTGTAGCGACTACTTCTTGAAGACTATAAGTGATATTGATATTGGACTTTTTGTGAAATGATCAGCATGACATGATGTTGGTCCTTGTCAAAAATTGTTTTGATTCAACGTTAAACATGGCTGCCAGCAGCCATCTTTGTTTACATAGAGTTATATAGTAAAAACTTGTAGCGACTAATCCTTTGAAACTACTTGGCAGATTTTCATGAAACTTTACAGGAATGTTGCTCTTAATGTTTAATTGATCCTAGCAAAATTTCAGGTCGGCCGGAAATTCAAGATGGCCGCCATAGCTAAAATTAGATTTTTTAAAAAAGAAGTTTGTAGCGACTACGTCTTGAAAACTATAAGTGATATTGATATGGGACTTTTTGTAAAATGATCAGCATGACATGATGGTTATCAGATTCAAACATTATTTTGATTCGACGTTAAACATGGCTGTCAGTGGCCATCTTTGTTTACATAGAGTTATATAATGAAAACTTGTAGCGACTATTCCTGTGAAACTACTTGACGGATTTTCATGAAACTTCACAGGAATGTTGCTCTTGATGTCTAATTGATCCTAGCAAAATTTCAGGTCGGCCGGAAATTCAAGATGGCTGCCACGGCTAACAAGAGGCCCAAGAGGGCCTGTGGACGCTCTACTGGCAAACATGGCTTAGCAAACATAGCTACTTCCTGAAATCAAAATCAATCAGTAGAGCTTCAAGGTCATTGACCTCTTGTTGAAATTAACCACGGAAATGACAGCTTCTCTACGAAGCTTCTGTTTCGCATTTTAACGCTTTACATATTCTGCTGCACATACTCTATAGGACTTTGTCAAGGATTCAGAGAGCTTTTCAAATTATTTCTGAAACTCTATTCTAACCAGTCATAATGGAAACGTGGCATAGAAAACTGTTTTAAAGAAAACTAATCAGAATTTCGAAACTAAAACTCCTAAAATTCTTACCGGTGTCTGCGTTAGAACAGCTTAAAGCGTGACAACGACGATTTACCATCAAAATCAAGAAGCATAGATAAGCAATTATCTTTTTCTTTTTTCTTTTTTTTTCTGCCGTTACCGTAATTTTTTTTATACAATTTCATATTTTGAAAATAAACATACATTATTATAATCCCATTTTGCTATTCACTATGAATCTTTTGAATGTATTCTCACCCAAATCAGTGAATAATTGAGAGAAGGTAGAAGGAAAAGTTAAGGTGCCACGTGATATTTTGGTTTCTTCATTGGTTAAGATAGGATGTTTCCTATCTGTGTATTAATATGTCTGTGGTTTAGACGACAATTCCATGCTTTTTCTCAGTCGTAAGAGTGACGTCACACAGACCGGAAGTGGGTTTATTTACAAACATCCACTCGCCAAGATGAAATTCTTTCTGTTGATGCCTATCTTTGCAGTTTTACTAGCAACCACTGATCATTGGTATGAGTTAGCATGTCCATCTAGATACGTTTCAAACACACATATGCCGATTTTCTCCGGTTTATTCCTCTACAACCGTACAACATCCGACAAGCATCTTCTGGTAATGACACTCAAGAAATGTATGTCTGGTCACTTACTGTATTTATTAACCCTGCTTATCATCAACGCCTCTGATTGCCATCCAAACCCAGGACCAGAACAGCCAAGTACCCCTGTGGGGAGTGTGGCAGAGCCTGTGTCTGGACAGTCCGATCGATCGCTTATTCAAACTGTGAACGTTGGTTCCACAAGGAATGTCTGCAGATGCCAACTGTTGTATACAACGCTTTGGAGCATACAGATGTAAGTTGGACCTGTTGTAACTGTGGCCTACACAACTTCAACTCAAGTCTTTTCATGGATTTTGATGCATCGACTTCATGCACAACACCAAATCACACAACTTCATTTTCCTCTTTCAACACCAGCTCTAACTTTGGCTCACCAAGATACACTTCTTCCCCGAGAACAGGTCGGAGGTCCCCATCCTCTAAGAAGAAACTACGAGTCCTGGTTATCAACTTTCAGAGTATCTGAGCTAAGAGGGAAGCATTCTGGGTGATGCTCGATCACTCCGACCCAGATATAATTTTAGCCGGCGAGACTTGGTTAAATCCTGAAATAGCTGAGCGAGACAGACAACTACAGATTTGTCACCCGCCATGACCGTCCGAACAGCACACATGGGGGAGTGGCTATCATTGCCAGGCAGGACATGGAGGCCACAGAGGTTCATGCACATTCTACATCAGAATTTATTGCCGCTGCATTCAACCCCACTAGCCTAAAGAAGCCGGTCATCACTGGTTGCTTCTATAAACCAACGGACAACAACAGCGACTACACTCAGGAACTGTGCAAGGCCATTATTAGCAATCTCCATGCCCAGTACAAGGACAATATCATATGGCTACCTCCCGGATGTTGACTGGTCTACAGACACCATTTATGGCCACCAATACACAATACCCATCAACCAAACATGTATTGACACCTTCAACGACATTGGAAGCCAACAGATGATCCACTTTCCAACCAGAAATGACAACATTCTCAACATCTTTTGTACCAACCGACACACTTCGATAGATAGATGCTCTCCAATCCCTGGAATTAGTGACCACGACATAGTGTTAGTTGACACCAACATCATTCCTAAAAGACAGAAGCCTATCCAACGACGTATCTATTTATGGAAGAGAGCCAACATTCCATCCATGAAAGAAGACCTTAAAGACTTTTCTAACAGCTTTATTCAAGAACATGACTTTACCACATCTGTTAACACCCTGCGGTCACTTTTCAAAGAAAGATGCATCAAGGCAATTGATACCTTCATCCCATTCAAGCTAACCTCAACCCGGTACAGTCAACCGTGGTGTAACAGAGAGATTAAGCGGCTTGCAAGAAGAAAGGGAAGAGCATACAAGAGCAGGGGCGGATCCAGGATTTCAGCTTAGGGGGGGCGTAAGATTTTGGTCAATTTTCGGGTCCGTTTCTAGCCTTATAAAACGGTTGCGGTAGTGCATTGATAGGGTAAAAAAGTCTTTTTCAAATAAAAGGATTTAACAATGTGTTAATTAAACCACTCATTAGCCATTATGCGTCGAGCGTGAAGTGAGCAAGAATTTTTTTTATACTGAGGGCGTGCATCGAAATTGTTTGATATTTTATCTACAGTAACATGGACATACATGTATGATCCAGAATTTTCAGTGGGGATACTGGTACGGGAGTCGACTTGAACCTAGGACCCCTCGCTTACAGGGCGAATGCTCTACCAGCTGAGCTAATTGTGCCGCCGGGTACCCAATTATTTCACCACAGTCCTCCCCGTTTTTTACTGTTAATATCAGCTTTCCAGACTATTCTCATTTATTTGACGACTGGGTTGCTTTTGTTACATACGGACGTTTATAGATGCACCCCGTGACGTCTCATAATTTTGCGTTTGACCAAAAACCATGTGGACAATTTCAGACCATGTGTAAACGTTTCTTGTATGACGCCACTGCACTGAAACCTGTGTTTTGCCATTCAAACAATGCATAATACCTAGATTTACTAATATGCATTTCATATCAAAATGTTTTTTTGATTAAAATTTTAGTGTGAAATGGATATCAAAAAATTAATGATCATTCTACTCTTTCTAAAGGTAAGTTGTACATGTATAAATTCAGTGTATCAGTTTTAAATTGACTGTTTAGCTCAGAGAATCTGACGGAAAGTCCACACATAAAAAAATCAAACCTAGGACCCATAGCGTCAGAGGACGTGTATTTTATGCACTGCCTTTCAGACCTGAGGCCTAAATTAAAAGATTGTTTGTTTGCAGTTTGCGACCGACCCACGACAAATCACAATTTTTTTTTTCTCTATCTGTTTTCAATTTTTTCCCCCCAATTTGTTCATCACAAATATTGTTGGTTGTTTCAATTATTTTGGGAAGTTTCATAATGCTCTGATATATTGGATGCTTGGAAGTAATCTCTGCTGCTATAGTAAATTGAAAGCATCTACATGACCAGTCTTCGAAATAGTTTTTTTTAAGCACTTGCCCCTTCGGGCAGACAACATAGAATTTCAACTTGCCCGAATCCATTTTAACTTGCCCGAAAAAAAAATCAATAAAAATGACTAAAAAACTTGATTTCTTATTGTATCTTTATTCTCTATTTAAAAATAACAGAGAAAAAACTTTCTTGAAGAATTTTCTACGTTTCGTTTACAGGGTCCGACAAATCTTTAAAATCTGTGGTAGCCCACTGGGCTACCAGAAACTGAACTTGGTAGCCCGGCATGCGCGCGGCGGACTCGAGGCGACTCATTAACATTTTTCACATTGGTGAACTGTTACAGAACATGTTTGTATGTAAATGGATTTTGAACATGTTTGTATGTAAATGGATTTACTAATAAAATTATTTCTATAATATATGACTTTTGACTTTGTTGTTTAACCAATATAAAAATAAAACAAATTATCAATTTCCTTTTAAAGGGACACTGTCCGTAAGTAAGCAGATATTGAGCATAACCAAATAACTGTCTGACTTTTGTTCAGCGAAATGTATACATGAAAACATGAGGATAGACACTAAGAATTATGTAAGAATACATTCGTGAGTTTGAAAAAAAAAAGTTATACGTAAATAAAGTGGGACCCACAATATTTACCTTTTCTACGATCACGTGACTTCCATTAGTGCATTAGGTTTTCACCATAGTATTAATTGCGTAATATGAATAGCCCGCTTAGCTCAGTCGGGAGCGTTGTCGACCACTTTACGCTCACGCACACTATTATTACTGTGAGTGTAATTTTAGTTTGGGCTGCGAGTTCAAACGCACAAAGCGGATTTACTTTTTTTTGTACCGCGATTGAATTCCGTTAAACAATCTTGCTTTTAATAAGTAAATATTCAATATTGTTTAGTGTGTAATGTTTGCGAACATAATCATTGTGTGTTTTATAAGCTAAAAGTTACGGACAGTGTCCCTTTAAGTAATTTAGAGGCATTTTATAAAGATCCAAATCTAGGCTTTAAGGGTTTAACTAAATTTTAAAAAGATTATTTTAAATCTTTTGGGTGCTAAAGCAAAATTATTATAAAATGCCTCTTAATCATTGAAATGAAATGGATGATGTTTTATTTTTTTTTGATGATAGTCATTTGTACTTAAAAATCGTCATCAACGTGTAAAAAAAATCTACAGTCCAGGTTACATTTTTTCTTACATTTTTACGCTAAACAATAAAGTTGTGCTTTTATATACGAAATAAACGTGCTAATATACATAGTCTAACGTTGATGACTACACGCGCAAACAAATGCATGTGCATTGTACCAGGCAAATACTCAAAGAAACGGCCAGGTGATGTGATGACGTAGCGTGTACTGAGTTCATAAACTACATATGTTTGTGTTACATGTACATAACACAAGCACGTTCAAAACATTTGTAAACGCAATGTTTTTAATATGGTGGTCAACACTAATTGATAAGCGTACGCGTTTTTGAATTATGAACAAACTTTTTGCACCAAAAATCAAATTAAGAAAGCGCGTGACATCTTGATAAAAATGTATTTACGATACCCCACAGAGTTCTTCTATTTATAGAAATTATGCAAAAATATTTAAATTTTCCTTGGTTGTTGAGATATTCAAGTTCAAAGTTCACTTATAAACAACTTTTCCCGATATTTTTTGTTATTGTTTACCAGGGCCTTCAGTTCAGGAAACATAAATTCTTATAATAAGTATGGTACACAATTAACCCTAATAGTCATTATAAATAATAATATATAATTACTGGTGTGATTATAGTTTAATGTACTGTAGGCGACTCTGCTCAGTGTATGTGCTCTGGTTTATTTTATTATTGTTTGTTTGTTACTTACCAATCATTGCAATCATTGTACTAAATTACTTGCTCCTTTGAGGGCCCTTAATTGGTTAATAAAATCTTGTATCTTGTATCTTGTATCTTGGTACCCCGATGCAGCTTTTTTAAAATAGCGCCGTTCAGGATTGGTATTCGCTTTTTGATTCTGTTGGATATAATTATTGACGAATTTGGTAAAATATAACCAAGAATCCCCATAATCGCGATGGATACGAAATTGCCGCGATGAGTTGGAATTGTCGTAATCTGCGTGGTACCATCTGTATTATCATTTGAATTTTGACTTCTTTAATTGTTTTAGTCAATCGCCAGATTTCTATTGCATTCAATTTGCAAACTAATTTGCACCTCAGGAAAAGGAGACACAATCTTCTCCCATAATGCCCCATGGCCATCCAATCAAATGTTTTCCAGTCATGTCCGAGTGAATAAATTATTGATGCAACATCGTTATTATCCAATCAAAGGGTACCCTAGTATTAAAACAACTAACGAATATTAATGAGTTATGCATGTGTCAATCGATCTGGTCCGATCACCCGTGGTGTCTAAACACCTTGTTAATTGGTGTTATCGACGCGTGGTGGTGTAATCTTATGGGAACACAGGATTTTATGATATGGATTAGAGCTAAAACTTGATTTTTTGCCGGGCTACTTCAAAAGAAAATTTGCAGTAGCCCGCCGGACGCGAGATATTATTGATGTATTTTCGATTTAAATTTCCGAATTTGATCATTTTCAACCATTTTTTTCACTTGCCCGATCGGGCAGACAGGTTATAATTCTAACTTGTCCGCCGGGATTTTTACTTGTCCCGGGCTTCGGGCAAGTGGGTTATTTCGAAGACTGCATGACTGACCTTGTGAGTGAGAGAAATGTGAGGATAGAGAATATTGTTCTTTGCAGTAAGTACTAACCTAAACTGAGAAGTGAAATTGACAATGTTTATACTTTAACGGGGCGTGACATTAACTTTTTTTTCTACTTTTTAATACTTGTCTTCGGACTCTGCTGATGTACTGTCCAGATGTACTACAGGGCTCGTTCCTAGGACCTGTCCTCTCTTTACTGTTTATAAACGACCTCCCTGACGGCATAAATTCAAAGGTCCGTTTATTTGCTGACAACTATGTACTTTACAGAAAAAATATCTGTCGACCGGTGACCGATTGTCAGATCCTGCAAGAAGATCTTGACAAGCTATGTCTTTGGGAGCAAGATTGGCTCGTGGCGTTTAATGTATCTAAATCCCATTCCGTGAGAGTAACCAGGCACCAGGTAGACCGGCAAATTATGCTTGGCTATACACTCCATGGCCACACATTGGAAAGTGTTACCTCTGATAAATACTTAGGGGTTACCATTTCAGATAATCTTGACTGGGGCCCTCATATACAAAATATCTCAAACAAGGCAACCAAGACCCTAGGTTTTCTAAGACGCAATTTGGCACTAGCTCCAAAAGAAACAAAAGTGGTTGCCTATTATACTCTGGCGGTGTGGCCTCAGTTAGAATACGCGTCACCTATATGGAACCCCTATCATCAACACAATATTAAAACAAGCTTAAGTTAAAAAAGTCCAAAGATCTGCAGCTAGATGTTCGCGTAGACGATGGCGCAATTCAATTAATTGGAGAAATTCTTACTGAATTAGAATGGTTAATGTTAGAAACCCTATGGACCCAAGCTAGTTTAACCCTTTTCTATAAAATTCATACAGGTCTAGTCTCCATAAATTATAGTGGCTAACACCTTGCGACGCACCAGGTCCTCACCAATTGCATTACGTAAGACCAAAATAATGTTAACACTCCCCTCAGCTACAGTCGCCATGTCAACTGTGGATGGGTTCAAGTCACAAATCTAAGCATCAGCGCAGTCAAAGGCACGACATTAGTGTCTTTGACTTTACTTCTTGTAAATAGTTTTAATGGTGACCCAGTCAGTAAAGTTTTTATATAATTTTTGTGTTACTGCAGTGTTTCCGCGAGAGCGCGTTTCTTGCGTTTTTGGCGCACTAAAATGATCGGCAACGCGACATAAATCAGCTTTTGAGTTTTTCGTGACGCAATAAAATTGACTAGGCTAGAAATGAAATACCCGTCAAATTATCGTCGTAATACTTTCTTGAAAAGCTTCAAATGTAAGGAATCACAACTTTCGTGTTATTGTCATCGTCATATCGATCATATTACATCTTATAATTTCATTACAATTTACTGTTATTATGCTAATCAGAATTAGGCTTTTGTTATGTTTCATTATGTTTTTCTTTTACGGTGATTATAATGCCATCTTTGTGGCCCATGATTGGTAAATAAAGTTATTCATTCTCCACTACTCCGGCCGATAAAAGGCTCTGGGTATTGTTTAACCACTCATAGGATATGTTGTCTGCTTTTTATACGCAGGCTTCATAACCGCTGCTCCCAACTAAATTCCATTATGTTTATTTCGCTCTTCGGGGCATTTCATTTTATTAGTTACTGGGACCATACGCCGTACGACATGGGGAATACGTTAAAGAAGGATAACTCCATGTCCACCGCCATATGCATGCCATCTTCGGGATGGTTAAAAGTTTGTGCTATTGATTTTATGAATATTGAGTTCTGCTCAACCCAGGGCTAGAGGGCGTGAGCGGTTGCTAGCATATTTCACTACCACTCATGAACAGTCTCAATCAAACCGAGACTGCAATATTTCGTATGTGTCGTGCTCGGCCGTTTCCAAAGGTCCATTATCATACTTTTTTTCTCCGAGGACGGCGCATATCAAAAAACGTCTCGCCGTTCATATACGTTGATTTTGTGCACTGACTGTGGCCTAAAACGCCCTAAAAATAAATCAAAAGAATATTATCAAAAAAGGATTTCGGAGTCAGAGAAGGGTTGGATTGACCACCATAGGTCAATACTGATTTGGACCAAATCTGCCAGATTTGCACACAGGAAATTGCATTTTTAGCTCGACTGATCGCTTATGCCGTGGTGCGGCGTCCATCTGTCTGTCCGTAATTTTTTTTTGTAGTGACTACTCCTCTGAAACTACTGAATGGATTTTCATGAATCTTACAGAAATGTTGCCAATGAAGTCTAGTTGATCCTAGCAAAAATTCATGTTGATGTGAATTTCAAGATGGCCACCAAATCTAAAAATAGGTTTTTAAAAAACAAGTTTGTAGCGACTACTTCTTGAAAACTAGAAGTGATATTGATATGGGACTTTTTCTAAAATGATCAGCATGACATGATGGTTATCCGAGTCGAACATTATTTTGATTCGACGTTAAACATGGCTGCCAGTGGCCATCTTTGTTTACATAGAGTTATATAATGAAAACTTGTTGCGACTACTCATCTGAAACTACACAGGAATGTTGCTCTTGATGTCTAATTGATCCTAGCAAAATTTCAGGTCGGCCGGAAATTGAAGATGGCCACCATGACTAAAAATAGATTTGTAAAATACAAGTTTGTAGCGACTACTTCTTGAAAACTATAAGTGATATTGATATGGGACTTTTTCTAAAATAATCAGCATGACATGATGTTGATCCTTGTCAAAAATCGTTTTGATTCGACGTTAAACATGGCTGCCAGCGGCCATCTTTGTTTACATAATGTGTTCTTATATATATTTACTTGTTTATATGCCCGTTGACGGGCATTTGTTGATTTACATACATAGTTTATATTACACCTTATCATCCCTTATTTTTTTTTTAATAGTTTTATCTTTATATATTTACACTAATTTTTAACTTATACTTCATTTTTCATCAATTTTTGAGCACAATATGACCTATTTATGTGTTGACGTGCCGTAAAACACCATTCATTCTGAAACTACTTGGCGGATTTTCATGAAACTTTGCAGGAATGTTGCTCTTAATGTCTAATTGATCCTAGCAAAATGTCAGATCGGCCAGAAATTCAAGATAGCCACCACAGCTAAAAATAGGTTTTTAAAAAACAAGTTTGTAACGACTACTTCTTGAAAACTATAAGTGATATTGATATGGGACTTTTTCTAAAATGATCAGCATGACATGATGGTTATCTGAGTCGAACCTTATTTTGATTCGACGTTAAACATGGCTGCCAGCGGCCATCTTTGTTTACATAGAGTTATATAATGAAAACTTGTAGCGACTACTCCTCTAAAACTACACCATTCATTCTGAAACTACTTGGCGGATTTTCATGAAACTTTGCAGGAATGTTGCTCTTGATGTCTAATTGATTCTAGCAAAATTTCAGGTCGGCCGGAAATTCAAGATAGCCACCATGGGTAAAAATAGATTTTCAAAATACAAGTTTGTAGCGACTACTTCTTGAAAACTATAAGTGATATTGATATGGGACTTTTTCTAAAATGATCAGCATGACATGATGTTGATCCTTGTCAAAAATTGTTTTGATTCGATGTTAAACATTTCTGTCAGCGGCCGTCTTTGTTTACATAGAGTTATATAATGAAAACTTGTAGCGACTACTCCTCTGAAACTACTTGACGGATTTTCATGAAAATTCACAGGGATGTTGTTTTTGATGTCTTATTGATCCTAGCAAAATTTCAGGTTGGCCGGAAATTCAAGATGGCCGCCACGGCTAAAAAATTTCAAAAAACAAGTTTGTAGTCACTACTTCCTGAAATCAAAATCAATCAGTAGAGCTTCAAGGTCATTGACCTCTTGTTTGATTATTACCTTCTGTAATTATAATTATTGATGAAGGACTGAAATGGGAAAGTTTAGTCTCTAAGATCATGCATGTTAGCATCTGGCATGGTCTGCCTCCACCACAAAATATCAACCGTCATACGTAGCCTAAAATGTGCTGAAAAGTGACGTTAAGCACCAACCAAACTCACCCCATCCCAGGAATGTTGCCACAACGTCGCCAGAACATCTTGGAGCAATATTGCAGCAATTTTGCCAGAAAACCATCAGAAATATAGCCAGAAAATAATTAACGTTGCTGCAACATGTTGCTTCAGTATTGCCACACATTTTCGCCACAAGCCTTATGTTTCTGTTGTTTTTCTCGACAATCGGATCCTCAGTCTTCTCTTAATGGAGTAAACTAACTCTACATAAAGTCTTTCCATTACACAATTTATCAACCCGTCTACTTATTGTAGTTAAATCTTTTGTTGGGATACCGTACTATTATCGTCAAATATATAGTCAGAATCAGAATTTTCTTTGAATCTAATACAATAAAGTCCTTGTCATAAGAATTGTTTGTATGAGATTACGGTATTCTATTTAAAAGATTTATTTAATTTCTTTCATTTTAGGAACCAATATCTGTGGATGGATTGGCGGTATAGCTAAGCCTAACACCACTATAGCCGCTACAATGTCATCCGTAACATATGGTTCACAGCTGTCCACTAAAGTGTCGATGGACGCTCAACCTACACCAATGGACGCCACCGAACCTACGATGAATGACACCGAACCCGGTATTTTTATTTTCACACAACTGATAAAATGTTTAAAAGGAGTATAATGCAAGCAGGGCTCCAGATAAGCTTTCATGTCAAGAGGTATTTTAGTTTGATAATGTGAAATTATTGTGTATGGAATTTCAATTGGCTCCCATTCCCAAAGAACCAAAAGAAACACTGGGTCAGGTCACAGACCTATGTCCCCTTTCGAAGAATGTCCCGAAATCTTGTATTCGCGATAACTCAAGAACAGCTGGCACTACAAACTCGAAACTTCGCAGGAATGTTTGCATCATGGTCTAGTTGTGCATCTCCTCCTTAGGGTAGATTCGCATAAGAAATGTGGTTGCCATGGTAACAAAACTTGTAAAAAAATCACTAAAAATTGCTTGTCATCGCGATAACTCAAGAACAGCTGGCACAACAAACTCGAAACTTGGCAGGAATGTTGTCATGGTGTAGTTGTGCACCTCCCCTTTTGGGTAGATTCGCATTAGAAATGTGGTTGCCATAGTAACAAAACTTGTAAAACAACACTAAAAATTGCTTGTCTTCATGATAACTCAAGTACAGCTGGCACTGCAAACTCGAAATTTGGCAGGAATGTTTGTGTCATGGTGTAGTTGGGCACCTCACCTTTTGGGTAGATTCGCCTAAGACATGTGGTGGCCATGGTGACAAAATTTGTAAAAAATCACTTAAAATTGCTTGTCTTCGTGATAACTTAAAAACAGCTGGCACTTCAAACTCGAAACTTGGCAGGAATGTTTGTGTCATGGTCGTTGAAGGCAGGGGGAGGCATATATGTTTTACAAACATCTCTTGTTGTTATTAGGTCTTTGGTTGGGTGGTGCAGCTGTTTTGACTTTTGAACGAACATTTAAATATATTCAACAGTCAAATGTTTAGCTCCACTGTCAAATGGCCTGTGCTAGTGCGATAGCATCGTTTGTCAGTGTTGTCAGCAAATCCTTGTTTATGCGATTAATTAAGGAAACTATTGATTTTCAAGAAGGCAAAGATGAAAATATGTGTTATATAATTGCTATAATAAAAATGGTGTAGGTCTTTTTTCATGCCCCTGAAGTGCGGCATATAGTAATCGCACCATTCGTCAGTCAGTCAATCCGTACAATTTTGTCCGGTTAATAACTCCGACATTCATGGACGGATTTTCAAAAAACTTGGCGCAAGTGCTCACCACAACAAGATGATGTGTCGCGCATAAAATCCAGGTCCTTGGTCCTTGTCACATGCCCCCCGAAGGCATATAGTAGTCGCACCGTCCGTCAGTCCGTATTTTCAATATTTCACACAAATCTTCATCCTTTTTTTTTTAGCTCTACTGGCCAAGGGCCAGCAGAGCTTATGGGATGGTGTGTTGTCTGTCTTCCGTCGTCCGTCGTCCGTCCGTCGTCCGTCCGTTAACTTTTGCTTGTGTACACTCTAGAGGCCTCATTTCTGATGCAATCATCATGAAACTTTGTCAAAATGTTTGTCTCAATGAAATCTCGGTCAAGTTCGAAAATGGGTCATGTGGGGTCAAAAACTAGGTCACTAGGTCAAATATTGGAAAAACCTTGTGTTCACTCTAAAGGCCATACTTTTGACCCCAGCTTGATGCAACTTTGTCAGAATGTTTGTCTTAATTATATCTTGGTCAAGTTTGAAAATGGGTCACATGGGGTTAAAAACTAGGTCACTAGGTCAAATACTTAAAAAAACCTTGTGTACACTCTAGAAGCCGTATTTCTGACCCAATCTTGATGAAACTTTGTCAAAATGTTTGTCTTAATTATTTCTTGGTCAAGTTCAAAAATGGGTCACATGGTGTTAAAAACTAGGTCACTAGGTCAAACTTTGGAAAAACCGTGTGTACACTCTAGAGGCCATATTTTTGACCCGATCTTGATGACACTTTGTCAGAATGTTTGTCTCAATGAAATCTCGGTCAAGTTCAAAAATGGGACATGTGGTGTGTGTGTGTGTGTAATTCTAAGGTTTATAGTCCGTCCGCCAACGAACACGTCAAGGTATACCTGACGCGATGGGCACAATAGAGTCTGGACTTATGGGACATGTGGGGTCAAAAACTAGGTCACTAGGTCAAATACTTGAAAAAACTTGTGTACACTCTAGAGGTCATATTTGTTACCCAATCTTGATGAAATTTTGTCAAATTGTTTATCTTAATTATATCTTGATCAAGTTCGGAAATGGGTCACATGAAGTTAAAAACTAGGTCACTAGGTCAAATATTGGAAAAACCTTGTGTACACTCTAGAGGCCATATTTTTGACCCGAGCTTGATGCAACTTTGTCAGAATGTTTGTCTTAATTATATCTTGGTCAAGTTTGAAAATGGGTCACATGGGGTTAAAAACTAGGTCACTAGGTCAAATATTGGAAAAACCTTGTGTACACTCTTTGTCAAAATGTTTGTCTTAATTATATCTTGGTCAAGTTCAAAAATGGGTCACATGGTGTTAAAAACTAGGTCACTAGGTCAAACTTTGGAAAAAACGTGTGTTCACTCTAGAGGCCATATTTTTGACCCGATCTTGATGCAATTTTGTCAGAATATTTGTCTCAATTATAGCTTGCTAAAGTTCGAAAATGGGTCACACAGGGTCACACAGGGTCAAAAACTAGGTCACTAGTACACTCTAGAGGCCATATTTCTGACCCGATCTTGATGAAACTTTGTCGAAATGTTGTCTTAATTATATTTTGGTCAAGTTCGAAAATGGGTCCCATGGGGTCAAAAACTAGGTCACTAGGTCAAATACTTGAAAAACCTTGTGTACACTCTAGACACCATGTAGTACGACTCGATTCATCAATGGTATAACAGCCAGTAGAGCGTTCACAGGCCCTCTTGGGCCTCTTGTTTCAATTACCAAATAGGTAACCCATTTATTCTCCCCGTGAATGAGTGTGTTGTGGGTCGGGGAGGGTCATCCCACCGCACACTTTACAAAGAAAATTATAACAATATAAAATAGTTGTCACAACACTCACTCATTCTGATACTCTCTTTCCTCTAGTTTCAGTATATATATGTTTTTCTCTTTGAAAATATAAACTTAAGTAATATGGGAAAATCTTCATCTTACATCAAGGAATGTCGGTACACACAGGGGTGTCATTAAGAGGCAGAAGGCAGGGATTTACCCCTGCTACTTTGACTGGTCTACCCAGCTACAATGAATACTTTTACTAGTATTTTATACAAGTATCAATAAAAATACCCGGCTATTCTGCTCTGTGTGCCGCTTACTTATAATGTTAATGACACCCCTGTACACATGTCCAATAACTCTGACTTTCATTTTGGCATATAGCGTAGTGTTTTAAAATAAACCTGCTCCATAATTACCGGGTACCGGTATATTTATTTCTTGTAATGATAATCAACTTCATCTCCATTATTAATATAAAAATTTAGAAATGTGCTGAAAATGACGTAAAACACCATTCGACCATCCATTATCTTCCTGCCATCAAATAAACAATAGGCTGTGGCCTCTTCTTCTGTTGGATTTCTTTCTCTCCCTGCATTTCATCATGGTGATCTACTTGCAGAGTTACTGTCAGACAAGACTTTGTTGAGGTTAGCGGAACAACTAGGCAATGAATGGTACAATGTAGCTATCTATCTTGACATCAAACAGAAAACAATACAACAGATACAGGCAAACAATCCTAGCAATGCGGTTGTACAGACACATACCGCACTGATATGGTAAGTCATAACCGTCATACAGGGAATCATAACCGTCATAAGGGGAGTCCTAACAGTCGTAAGGGGAGTCCTAACAGTCATAAGGGGAGTCCTAGCAGTCATAAGGGGAGTTATAACAGTCATAAGGGAAGTCATAACAGTCATTTATAATGGGGATTGGTAACAGTTATAAGGTGAGTCATAACAGTCATAAGGAGAGTCATAACAGTCATAAGGGGAGTGGTAACAGTTATAAGGGGAGTCATAACAGTCATAAGGGGAGTCATGACAGTCATAAGGGGAGTAATAACGGTCATAAGGGGAGTAATATCAGTCATAAGGGGAGTCATGACAGTCATAAGGGGAGTCATAACGGTCATTAGGCGAGTCATGACGGTCATAAGGCGAGTCATAACGGTCATAAGGAGAGTCATGACAGTCATAAGGGGAGTAATAACGGTCATAAGGGAAGTCATAGCTGTCATAAGGAGAGTCATAACAATCATAAGGTGAGTTATAACGGTCAAAAGGCGAGTCATAACGGTCATAAGGTGAGTCATAACGGTCATAAGATGAGTCATACCGGTCATAAGGTGAGTCATAACGGTCATAAGGTGAGTCATAACGGTCATAAGTTGAGTCATAACAGTCATAAGGTTAACAAAATGTGTGAGGATCTTTAATAAATTTCTGGTTTACCTACCTAATCTTATCCAATTATGAATTTGTTTTAGATGGCGATCCCATTTTGGACCAGTACTTTTGTTATAAAACAGAAATAAGTGTTGAACATCAGTTGAAATCAAAAAAATCAAACAGATGATTCTTAATTATTTTGGATGATACTGACAGAATCATTCATCACTTCCTCTGTTACAAAAAAGCCATGTTAGCCAAGAGCAAACAAACAAATACTCTTGGTTAAGTTAGATTTGAAATTCCTGCCAAACATAGGAGATCCATACATTACCAGCAAGGATGGTTGCAAATAACCTTTTATTCGTAAAACCTTGTAATATACTCTCCATGATTTCATACAAAAAATCAATCACTATTATCTAAGGAGATGTCATCCTGAGTGGATAGCACAGTTGACATTGAATTTGAATAACTCGGCCCGAGATTCTCATGGAGTGGTGGGTGCATGTACACTCAGCAGGATACTGAATTCCTTTGCCTCATCTATCAGATGGGGATGTAAACATGGTGGTCCCCATATAGGGAACCATCTTCTCCTCTGAACATGTAAAAAAAAAGGACAATATGAATATATTTTGAAAGTAAGAGGACAATTCCCAGATCCTATATATACGTCCCCTCTGCGGTGGCTGTAAATAACCTTAGATAATATTTTAATGTTGCCATGTCATTTTTTTATCACCAATAAGCTGGAGGAACAACAGTACCTCTTCAGACATGGTAGAAGAACTGGCAAATGCATTGCGAGATGCTGGTAGATCGGATTTGGCAAAAGAAATTTCAATAACAGATCAAGGTATGATGTTAGAAACTATTTCGCCCAGTTCTCTTATAGTCCAGCATACTTCACACAGATTCAATGAGAAGGTGAGTCACATGCAAGAATCAGGTCCAGTCCTCAAAGGCCAAGGTCACACTTGGAGGTTTAAGGTCCAATGTGTCAAAATCATGTCTTGGTCATAACTTTGTAGGTACTGAAATTGAATTTGATGAAACCTTTCCCACAACCTGAAGTGCTGAAGGGAATTTCATGACACTTAAAACAAAGGGTAGTCACAATGTGAAGGTGAGTCACGCCAAGAACCAAGTTTCTACCTTAATGGAGTTCAAATGTCAGTGAGTCAAAATCATGACTCTCTCAGCCAAAACTGTGAAAGTACTGAATGGAATTTGATAAACTTAACACAAACGTTATGTTAAATGAGAAGCTTTGTCTGCTTAAAGGGACACTGTCCGTAAGTAAGCAGATATTGAGCATAACCAAATAACTGTCTGACTTTTATTCATTGAAATGTATACATGAAAACATGAGGATAGACCCTAAGAAGTATGTAGGAATACATTCGTGAGTTTAAATTTTTTTTTTTTTAATTATTAAATGTAAATAAAGTGGGACCCACAATATTTACCTTTTATGCGTTCACGTGACTTCCATAGCGCACTAGGTTTTAACCATAGTATGTATTGCGTAATATGTATAGCCCGCTTAGCTCAGTCGGGAGCGAGTTCCGACTTTACGCTCACGCACACTTATTTTTACTGCGAGTTTGGGCTGCGAGTTCAAACCCACGAAGTGGATTTGCTTCTTTTTGTACCGCGATTGAATTCCGTTAAACAATCTTGCTTTTAATTAGTAAATATTGAAAAATGTTTAGAGTATAATGTTTGCGAACATAATTATTGGGTGTTTTATAAGCTAAAAGTTACGGACAGTGTCCCTTTAAGAATGGGGTCAGAATCTCAAAGGTCGACATCACATTTAGAGCTCAAAGGTCAAATGAATGAAATCATGTCTTGGGGATAACTCCTCAACTACTGAATGATTTTGATATTACTAGACAGAAATTTTTAGCTTATAAGATGGTGGGTCAGTGTCACACACAAGAATCGGGTCGGAAACTCAAAGGTCAAGGTCACACTAAGAAGTCTGATGCATGACAAGTTGTGTATTTGCCTTGATTCTAAAATTACTTAAGGGAAACTTTTCGGGAACATTTGTCAATTGCTGGTGACATTTTTAAATTATTTGTTAATGTCCGCAAAAACATTTCGAAAAAGTAAGAGGGGAGCTTAAGTCGCCGCTTGCTGTCGATCCTCACACGGCTTAAAACAAAAGAATTCAATACAATTCATACCTTAACCACATTTTAAAGGCATTTGCTGTAGTTTTCCATGCTCAGCTTTTTTGGGCGACTTTGCTTCTAAAAGTATTGGATGGATTTTCCTAAAAATTTACTGGAATGTTGCTTTTGATATCTAGTTCTATTTTTTGTCTTTTTTGTTGTTTTTTTAATTGTTTTTTTTTTTAATTTTTTTAATTTATTTAAATTTTTATTTTTATTATTATTTTTATATCGTCTTTATTTAAATAAAGGCCTATTATTAGATACATAAAATAGGAAAAATATAGCATTTTGGTACGGTTCCAAAAACCAATATGCATGGTGAGGCCAGAAAAAAAAATACCTGTGTTTCTGGTTACTCTGCTGAAAAAATTAGGGTAGGTAGGTCGGTAAATTTTTTCTTTTTTTTTTTTGCCCATGTGGTTTGGACGATGTTAAAGGTATCTTTAACTTTGTCAAGTAGTTAATTTGTAGTGATTTTGCAAGGAGAGAAGGTAAACAACCTCATGATATCTTCTTAACTTGTTTGTTTTGAATAAAATAAGTTGAAAACACATATTTTCTACCATAACGAGTTTACATACGATTGAATTTTATAATTTTCCTGAGGCTGGGTGGTATTGGAAGAACAAATCTGCTGGCAGCATGTCATGATTAATGTTTTTCATAACTTCTGCTCTGTCCCATGGCTGCATTTTCCAATACGAGTAGCCAAAACGGGTTTTAGCGCATGTTTTGTACTCAATCTTTTCGTACATTACCGTTTCGTACCCAGCTTTTTCGTACTATTTTTTGATTTTTTTTTTTTTTGATAAAAAACTGTAGGGTCGGCGCCAAAAAATAGGGACGGTCGGGTAACCAGAAACACAGGTTTTTTTTTTTCTGGCCTGACCTATCAATTTAATTGAATATATTGTCTAAATATATGTTCAAATAAGTGCCTAGGAAGTTTGAACAAATTCTGTTATTAGGAACATAACAAAAAAGGAATATATAACATTTCTATATAATTTCATACAAAACTTGGCCTTTTAGCATAGGGGTAGGGTTTCAAATTATTTTTCTAAACAAGCATGGGGACCTGTCACTTTTATTGCACATTTTGTTTTTATATATGTTAAATTATGTGCTTAGAAAGTTTGAACAAATTCTGCTATTGGGAACATACAAAAAAAAAAGGAAATTGTATCATTATGGGCTAATTTGTGCATAAATTGTGGTAATGGTCTCAACAGATTTTGTAAAAAAATATAGGTTTTACATGAAGATGAGCTTTAAATGTTATTGTAATTAAATGTTCTTTACTTTAATACAATTTTAGCAGAATTGTGACCAAAGAATAAATGATTAGACTTCAAAAATATCTTATTTAGCTATTTTATGGACTTGTTCAACTTTTTGGACAGATTGACATGACGGTGGCATTACAATTATTTTTGAAAATTTTAACAAGCATGGTGACCTACCATTATTTTTGCCTTTTCTGTCTATATATATAACAGACTTACTGTACAAAAAGTTTAAAGAAAATCTGTTATGCAGAAAAAATTATAGAAAATGTCTTTAAAGTGATCTATCTTTTGTTCCTAATCAAAGGGAAAAAGCACTTTAAGATACAGTTGTTTTGGTACGTCCGTCCGTCCATCCCGCTTTTATTGTCAGAACATAACTTGAAAACTGCTGATGTGATTGGAATGAAACTTCACAGAGTGATAGAGGGCAATGAGTGGAAGAACATGAGTGGAAGAACAGAGCACAAGAAACATAATTCTGTCTTCATTAAAATTAGAGTTATTTGCCCTTTGTTAAGGTAACTTGATTTTCTAGATATTTTACTAGTTCAGTAGTTGTTGGGGCGACTTTGGCGAGAATTTCAGAGAGATTCTATGTGTATCAAAAAAGTATATGCTGACAGTGTTTTCAATGTTGTAGTAGTTAATTACCTGTTCATGTTATGATGCAACCATTCAGAATTTTGAAGTCATTTATATGCATATAAAATCAGCTTATTGCTAGTGGCTGCCGAAAATGGTTTACCCCATACACAACAATGAAGTACTGACATTAATTTTATTCTGTAATAGTAAAACTGCTAAAAATGTAACTGATTTACATAAGCAAGGAGGTAACATTTAAATATTTTTATTTCAGAAAAACTTCCCATAGAGTACGTACCAAACACAGATGATAATAGTGTATCGGACAATCTCAGTCCATCATTATGGGACAATGCCAGTCCATCAGAGAGTGACAATGCCATTCCATCAGAGAGTGACAATGCCATTCCACCAGAGAGTGACAATGCCATTCCACCAGAGAGTGACAATGCCAGTCCATCAGAGAGTGACAGTGCCATTCCATCAGAGAGTGACAATGCCAGTCCATCAGAGAGCGACAATGCCAGTCCATCAGAGAGTGACAATGCCAGTCCATCAGAGAGTGACAATGCCATTCCATCAGAGAGGGACAATGCCAGTCCATCAGAGAGTGACAATGCCATTCCACCAGAGAGTGACAATGCCATTCCACCAGAGAGTGACAATGCCAGTCCATCAGAGAGTGACAATGCCATTCCACCAGAGAGTGACAATGCCAGTCCATCAGAGAGTGACAATGCCATTCCACCAGAGAGTGACAATGCCAGTCCATCAGAGAGGGACAGTTCCGGTCCATCAGAGAGGGACAATCCCAGTCTTTTTGTAGGATTGGAAAGGTTATCCCTTGTTGACAGTGAAAATGTTGGAAGTATGCCTTCCCTTCGCTGGGAAGAAGAAATAAAAACATACAACAGCTCAATGCCACCTGATATAAAAACAGGTTACATTGATGCCGTGGTTCTGTATGCGGAAGAAGATCAGCATGAAGCTTCCGCATTTTGTGAATGCCTGAATGAAATAACAATAGATGCAAATGGTCCTGTTAGAGCACGTCTTTATGATTGTCCTGAATTTAAAGCTTTTAATGAATCAGAAATGAGTCATTTAGACTTAGTTTTTGAGAGAAGTACTTTAAAGCTTACTTATTTGACGAAGAACTTTGTGAAAAATGGACGGATTAAATTTTCGGGCAATGCATTACTCTCAGAATCCATTCGCACTGAGCAGTGGAGTGTTGTTCCAGTATTTACTGAAGAGAAATCCTCTAGTACAATCAAAATTCCAATTGGCCTTAATAGCTTGAAGGGAATCCAGTACTACGACAAAGAACTGCGTGACAGGGCTGGTGTCACTCGACTTATTGGCGACTATGTCAGTGTAAGAGTTGAAGCTGAAGAAAAACATAAAATAGTTCAGAAACAGTGGATAGAAAAATACAAAAGGGATCAGTTGATGCTCCAAGAAATGCAAATAAGCACAAAAAGGACGGAAGAATCAAAAACTGCACAACTTGAACAAAGTTTGATAAATGACAGAACTGAGATGTGATACATTTAGTGAAAGCAACTTCTGATCAGGTACTTTGTTATATAAATATACATCATGGTTCTCCACAGCGCCTTTAAGCACCGCGCTAGCGCGGTGCTTGAAAATCAAAATCCTTATTTGCGCTGTCCTTGAAATTAGCGCGGTCCTTTAAATCCCAAGCGCGGTGCTTCGATTTACTTGATTCGTGTTGCTTATAGTCCGACACATACACTATAAACAGACCTTCTACACAGGTTGTAAGTCACGCGCTATCGGTGTGAAATACTACACGTCAAGGACAAGTGTGTACAGTTGTATAAACCAGTCAAATCAGGCAGAGATACGGTGTTGTCGCGTTGCGTTAGCTGTGATTCACTTGAGTTTATTGTTGATCATTATTATGTCCCGACAAACAAAACTTGATGGGATTAATTAGATAAGATGAAGCGATGTGACATAATTGATTGGATAATGTGATTTAAATACAGGATGAGTGATTATTAAGGAGTTGTTAAAAAAATTATGATGTTTTGATGTTCGTCGGCTCTCTGCGTGGATCGTCTGCAGTTTGTAAGTATTAATTTGTTGCAGATTATTTTAATTACTCGATACTTTCAGAGATTAGTTAATATCTTTAATTAATTAAGTTAATGAAGTTAAACTGGGTTACTTTGCTATAAAATGCCCGATGTTTCTATTAATTTATCATAACAAAATGTCGAAGCAAAGTAGTAAGAGACCCTTAGATGGGGGAATTGGCAAGTTTTTTGTCGTAAGAAATGTTGAGGCTGCACCTACTGTCTGTGACTCAGCATCTGAACCAGTCGCCAAAAGAGCCAGGGTCAGGCTGACCGGGTTCAATCCAGTCTGGGAGAAAGACTTCAAATGGGTTGAGGAAATGGAAAATGGTTAGTAAATAAATACATGTAATTTAAGGGCAATCAATGTAAAGAATGAATATTAATATTATATTATTCAAACGCAGATTATTGTAAAGTGTATGGTAGCTGATTATGGTCTAAATTTAATGGATAAAGAGTTTGTTGTATTGGGGTGTATTTATTGCAGATTATATTATGTCATGTTGTAGTTTTAGTTCAATAATATTTAACGTCGGGATTTTAACCATCAATTTTCAACGTTTTTTAAAAAAAAAAAAAAAAAATATTTTGACTTTATCCCGAGTCACACTATTGAATAAGTAATATATATGTATAATTATATTCTCTTTAATATAGTTTTCCCCATCTTCATTTTATAATTAAAAATCATCTCGGGGCATATGGTGCACCCTAGAATTGGAAAAAAATCGACAATGGGAGGGGCGGCCCCCTCCCACACCCACCCCCCGCGCTGCCTATGCCAGCGCCTGAAAAAAATCCTGTGGAGGACCCTGTACATATTAATGAATTGATTTCATCTTTTGAGGAAATTATTAAACATTATCTGAAAAGTTAATTATATATGACTGCATAACCTTTCAAATAACCTTTAATATCTTCATTATATAAAAAATAAAAAAAATAAAATAAGATAAAAAAATCAAACAGTATTCTGATTTGTTTAAAACAACAAAACATTTTAAAGCACCAGTGTCTTAAATCTGATATAATGCATACAAATAGGCATACAAATAATGTCGAGCTTAATTGTTTAAGATCCAAATATTTGTGAGATGAAATTATTATCGGATGAAATTGTCTTCAATAGCTCTTTCTTGTACCATTATTTTTGTGTCGCCTTTTTGGGAGTGGCAAGGCATAGGTATCACTGTAATGGCTCTGACGTCGGCTGAGCCGATGACGACTGACATCGGCGGCGGCGATGGTGACTTCAACATTTATATTCAAGTTTTGCTTTAAAGTTTTTCACATTTTAAGATCTTCTCATTGCCTATTCAAATTCATTTAAACTGTTCACATCATGTCTTCAGTATCATCATTTATTGTATACTTTCATATTGTCCCGTTTAGTTTGCATTGAGCTAAGTGTGCAATATTCTACGATATTGCACACATTGATATTGCACGGGAACTTTTGCTCGTGCTTGCTAAGAGCCGCGAAATAGAAATAAGGAATACTTTCAAATAAAAGTAACGGAATCCTTCCTATAGTGTCAACAAAAAAATACGTGTTTTTTTTTAACCTTTTATGGCAAAAATTGATAAAATAATTGAAATGGTCACTCACCCACTGTTTTTAAGTTATCGAATGGTAAACAAACTAGAAAATCGCTTGATGTTTTTAATGACGTCATCCGACGTCGACGTCGTTTTCGCGCAAACTAATCATCCACACAAAATGAAACTGAATGGCAAGATAGGAATTCCATCAAAGGCTATAAAATTAACACAAATACAATGAAAAGTAATAGTCCTACAATTAACATTGATCGAAAACAATATGAAAGTATACAATAAAAAAGTTATTTAATTCGTATGGCTAAATATTACTTGGAACTCGTTGTTTTGGCGCAGTACGACTCGCAAGCTCGTCGTCCTTTGCCAAAACAACTCGTTCCAAGTAATATTTAGCCATACAAATTCAATAACCTATAGGACACTCTTACACACAAGTTCCGTAACTCTGTATTGCATTTTAGCAAAATTACGGCCCTTATCAGTGAGAAACTTTAATATTATTAATTTAAAAAATCTACTTTATAACAGTATCTTTATCTGTGATCATATTGGTTTTAAATTATTTTGAAATTCTTTTAGGTGACAGGTGGGAACCACTGAGCCAAAATCTGACACTGAGCCGGACAGCTTTACTAGTAAAAAAAATCTGTGATGATGCAGTAGATGAAGTTGTAAAACACTCAGGTTTCAGTATGACCCAGTAGGTTGCTGTCACGCCGGCCAGAGGTTAGACCCGCAGCTATGGAGATACGAATCGGCGATTTACCCTGCTCTACAAAACAATAAAAACACCTGAATGCATTGGTAGACAGGGTATATTAAAGGGAACATAACTCCTGATGAATGGTGCTAAATATTTTACACTTGTCTATGCAGCCACAGAGCCACAAATATTAAATCATATTTAACATGACATTTGTACTCCACGGTACAATAAAATGCCTGACTGCATAAAAAATTGGAGTATATTAAAGGGGGCATAACTCAATATGTGGTCAAGTGGTGCTGAATTTTATACTTGTCTATGCAGCCACAGAGCCACAAATATTAAATCATATTTAACATGACATTTGTACTCTACAGAACAATAAAATGCCTGATTGCATAATAAATTGGAGTATATTAAAGGGGGCATTACTCGATATGTGGTCAAATGGTGCTAAATTTTATACTTGCATATATATGCAAACCACACATGTTTAATCAGGGTTTTTATGATGTCAGTTTGTATAAATTCTTTGTTAAATGGGTGAGTTGGTTGATGGTGCATGTTTTGTTTTCTATTGATGATAAAATGTCTTGTTTGATGTATGCAGAAGCTATCCAGCTGGCTTGCGGAATGTTGGTGGTTCTACCCAGGTGCCTGCTCATGCACAAAAATTGCCCGGAGGGGCACCTGGGGTCTTCCTCCATCAATGTAAGCTGGAAAAGTCGCCATACGACCGTAGCTGTTGGTGTGACTATAAATCCGATTCAATTCAATTGATGTATGCAGATGACATTGTTCTCCATATGATGGCCGGGGTAGAATACAACCACTGCAAATCCCACTGGAGGCAGAGGGGTAGGACCCCACCTTTATGTTCATTTTGTCATTTTTAGCTCTACTGGCCAAGGGCCAGCAGAGCTTATGGGATGGTGTGTTGTCTGTCTTCCGTCGTCCGTCGTCCGTCCGTCGTCCGTTAAATTTTCTTCAAACGACTTCTCCTCAGAAACCGCTTGGCTAATTTTGACCAAACTTCACATGGATGATCCTTAGATGAATGCTTTTTAGATTTGTTAAAATTAGGTCAGCACTACATCCAAGATGGCTGCCATTACCATATATGGTCGAAACCTTAAAAAATCTTCTCCAGAACCGCTGGACAGATTTCAACAGTTTTTCTTTTAAAATGATCGACAACGCCTAGACTATCAAGATTGTTCAAATAAAGTCCCCGGGGTCAAAAATGGCCGTGCCCCGGGGGTCCAAAGTTTGTATATTGAGTTTTGCATGTTTTTCATATAGACATGTAGGAAACAACTTTAAAAAATCTTCTTCTCTGAAACCACAAGGCACAGAGCTCTCATGTATTACATGTAGCATCAGCTTATGGTCCTCTACTAAGTTTATTCAAATGGTGACCCTGGGGTCAAATTTGTCCCCGCCCCGGGGGTCACAGTTTTACATAGACTTATATAGGATTTTTTTTTTAAAAATCTTCTTCTCAGAAACTACAACAGCCAGAGGTTTGATATTTTGCATTTACTATAAGCTTATGGTCCTTTACCAAGTTTGTTCAAATGGTGACCTTAGGGTCACATTTGGCCCCGCCCCAAGGGTCACATGTTTTACATAGACATGTATAGGGAATTCTTCAAACGACTTCTCGTCAGAAACCGCTTGGCTAATTTTGATCAAACTTCAAATGGATGATCCTTATATGAATGCTTTTTAGATTTGTTAAAATTAGGTCAGCGCTACATCCAAGATGGCTGCCATTACCATATATGGTCGAAACCTTAAAAAATCTTCTTCTCCAGAACTGCTTAACAGATTTCAACAGTTTTTCTTTTAAAATGATCGTCAACGCCTAGACTATCAAGTTTGTTCAAATAAAGTCCCAGGGGTCAAAAATGACCGTGCCTCGGGGGTCCAAAGTTTGTATATTGAGGTTTTGCATGTTTTTCATATAGACATATAGGAAAAAAGTTTAAAAAAATCTTCTTCTCTTAAACCACAAGGCACAGAGCTCTCATGTTTTACATGTAGCATCAGCTTATGGTCCTCTACTAAGTTTGTTTAAATGGTGACCCTGGGGTCAAATTTGTCCCCGGGTCACAGTTTTACATAGACTTATATAGGATTTTTTTTTTAAAAATCTTCTTCTCGGAAACTACAAGAGCCAGAGGTTTGATATTTTACAATTATTATAAGCTTATGGTCCTTTACCAAGTTTGTTCAAATGGTGACCCTGGGGTGACATTTGGTCACGCCCCAAGGGTCACATGTTTTACATAGACATGTATAGGGAAAAACTTAAAAAATCTTCTCTGAAACTGCAAGAGCCAGAGGTTTATTATTTTGCTGTTGCTATAAGCTGATGGTCCTTTACCAATTTTGTTCAAATGCTGACCCTGGGGTCACATCTGGCCCAGCCCCGGGAGTCACAGTTTTACATCAATGCTTGTTTTAAAAAATTTAATTTCTTTATTTTTTATTTTTTTATTTTATTTTTTTTTGATTATTTTTTTTTTTCATATTTTTTTTTTAATTTTTTTTTTCGAATTTTTTTTTAAATTTTTTTTTAATTTTTTTTTTTATATATATATTTTTTAATTTTTTAGCTCTACTGATCAGAGATCAGCAGAGCTTATGCCGTGGTGCGGCGTCCGTCGTCCGTCCGTCTGTCCGTCCGTCCGTCCGTCTGTCCGTCTGTCCGTCCGTTAACTTTTATTTGTAGCGACTACTCCTCTGAAACTACTGGATGGATATTCATAAAACTTTACAGAAATGTTGCCCATGAAGTCTAGTTGATCCTAGCAAAAATTCATGTTGATGTGATATCCAAGATGGCCGCCAAAGCTAAAAATAGATTTTTTAAATTCAAGTTTGTAGCGACTACTTCTTGAAAACTATAAGTGATATTGATATGGGACTTTTTCTAAAATGATCAGCATGACATGATGTTGGTCCTTATCAAAAATCGTTTTGATTTGACGTTAAACGTGGCTGCCAGCGGCCATCTTTGTTTACATAGAGTTATATAGTAAAAACTTGTAGCGACTACTCCTCTGAAACTACTTGGCGGATTTTCATGAAACTTTACAGGAATGTTGCTCTTAATGTCTAATTGATCCTAGCAAAATTTCAGGTCGGCCGGAAATTCAAGATGGCCGCCATGGCTAAAAATAGATTTTCAAAATACAAGTTTGTAGCGACTACTTCTTGAAAACTATAAGTGATATTGATATGGGACTTTTTCTAAAATGATCAGCATGACATGATGTTGATCCTTGTGGAAAATTATTTTGATTCGACGTTAAACATGGCTGCCAGTGGCCATCTTTGGTTACACAGAGTTATATAGTAAAAACTTGTAGCGACTACTACTCTGAAACTACTTGACGGATGTTCATGAAACGTCACAGGAATGTTGATCTTGATGTCTAGTTGATCCTAGAAAAATTTCAGGTCGGCCGGAAATTCAAGATGGCCGCCACAGCTAAAAATAGATTTAAAATAAATAAGTTTGTAGCGACTACTTCTTCAAAACTATAAGAGATATTGATATGGGACTTTTTCTAAAATGATCAGTATGACATGATGTTGGTCCTTGTCGAAAATCGTTTTGATTTGACGTTAAACATGGCTACCAACGGCCATCTTTGTTTACATAGAGTTATATAATGAAAACTTGTAGCGACTACTCCTCTGAAACTACTTGACGGATTTTCATGAAACTTCACAGGAATGTTGCTCTTAATGTCTAATTGATCCTAGCAAAATTTCAGGTCGGCCGGAAATTCAAGATGGCCGCCATGGCTAAAAATAGATTTTCAAAATTCAAGTTTGTAGCGACTACTTCTTGAAAACTATAAGTGATATTGATATGGGACTTTTTCTAAAATGATCAGCATGACATGATGTTGATCCTTGTGGGAAATTATTTTGATTCGACGTTAAACATGGCTGCCAGTGGCCATCTTTGGTTACACAGAGTTATATAGTAAAAACTTGTAGCGACTACTACTCTGAAACTACTTGACGGATGTTCATGAAACTTCACAGGAATGTTGATCTTGATGTCTAGTTGATCCTAGAAAAATTTCAGGTCGGCCGGAAATTCAAGATGGCCGCCACAGCTAAAAATAGATTTAAAATAAATAAGTTTGTAGCGACTACTTCTTCAAAACTATAAGAGATATTGATATGGGACTTTTTCTAAAATGATCAGTATGACATGATGTTGGTCCTTGTCGAAAATCGTTTTGATTTGACGTTAAACATGGCTACCAACGGCCATCTTTGTTTACATAGAGTTATATAATGAAAACTTGTAGCGACTACTCCTCTGAAACTACTTGACGGATTTTCATGAAACTTCACAGGAATGTTGCTCTTAATGTCTAATTGATCTTAGCAAAATTTCAGGTCGGCCGGAAATTCAAGATGGCCGCCACGGTTAAAAATAGATTTTCAAAAAACAAGTCTGTAGCGACTACTTCCTGAAATCAAAATCAATCAGTAGAGCTTCAAGGTCATTGACCTCTTGTTTACTTTTTTTTTTCGAATTTTTATTTTTTTATTTTTATTTTTTATTATCTCTACTGGCCAACTTGGAAAACCAGCCAGATCGGACCAGTAATGACAGAGTTACTGCTCTTGATATAGTTAAAAATGCTATATTTTGCCTCTTTAAGACGATAGTCACTCGCTTCATTGATGTCATAAGAGCCATATTAGCCAGTAGAGCGTCCACAGGCCCTCTTGGGCCTCTTGTTTAGCTCTACTGATCAAAAAACCATGGTGCGGCGTCCTTTGTCCGTCCGTCTGTTAACTTTTTATTGTAGCGACTACTCACCTGAAACTACTTGACGGATTTTCATGAAACTTTACAAGAATGTTGCTCTTGATGTCTAGTTGATCCTAGCAAAATTTCAGGTCAGCTGGAAATTCAATATGGCCGCCACGGCTAAAAATAGATTTTTTAAAAAACAAGTTGTAGTGACTACTTCTTGAAAACCATAAGTGATATTGATATGGGACTTTTTCTAAAATGATCAGCATGACATGTTGTTGGTCCTTGTCGAAAATCATTCTGATTCCGCATTAAACGTGGCAGCCAGCGGCCATCTTATAAACATACAGGGACTTTATCTAAAATGATCAGCATGACATGATGTTGGTCCTTATTCAAAATTATTTTGATTCGACATTAAACATGGCTGCCGTCATGAAACTTCACAGGAATGCTGATCTAGCTAGCAAAACCTATCAGTAGAGCTTCAAGGTCATTGACCTCTTGTTTATCATTCTCGTTCAAGGTCTTCATCATGACGCTGCGTATGGAAATGTGGAAATGTGGCTTCATTGTAAATGGAGTGTCTACTATATAATTTGCTGTAACTCTGCAGTGTTGCAGGTTAGAAGGTTCTAGGCCCATGCTCCATATTTTATCTTGATGTATGTGGAGGATGAGCCTGGCATGTTCATTCCTGTTAGGCGCCATATAACCTTTCGTGTATTGATTCATTTCAATTAATGATAAAATATCTTGTTTGCGTTTGATGATTCATGTTATATGGTTTCTATTGATGATAAACTGTCTTGCTTGATATATGCAAATGACACTGTTCTGTTGCTCAGCAGTGCTATACTGTCATTTTGCCACACACAGGCCATCCTTAAAAATATATTTATTTGCTGTTTCCCGACCCAGGATTTTATCAGTGGGTAGGTAAGTAGGTGATTTTTTGTTGTTGATTTGTTGCCAAGGACAGTAAACATCGTAAGAAATTAAAGGAAAATATACCGAAGATAGCAAAAAAAAAAAAAAAAAAATGTTTAAAGAATTGCTATAAAAAGTTTTGGGTAGTGACTTTTTTCGTGGGTAGGTAGGGAAATAGCAAACTAACATTTGTTTATGGTCGGCCTAAGAAACATATGATTCTTATATGATGCACATATGATTAATCCATGAAAACTTTTTGCTCAGTATATAAGATTACATGTAGTATTGGGAATCGGCTGAAAATTCATGATCGATCATCAGAATATTAACCGACCGATGATCGATCATTAATCGATTAAACATGGGTGCTATAAAAGACAAGTGTAAGACTTTTTCAGACTATAATGAAGAAAAGAATCACATTTCAAATATATCCTGGTAATATAAAAGGAACTGAATGAAACTGACCGACATATTTTAAAAAATAAATTGTGATACCCACTATAAATATATGATTACTTGTTGCAAAATTATAACTCATTTTATTTTCTTGTATATTTTAGTACAAGAGAATGAAATAAGCCATAATTTTCAACAACCGAGTAAAGTCAATCATGAAAAATTGTAATCGATTAATCAGATCAAAGACATAACTGATCGATCAAATCGATTAATCGGAACAACACCACTTACATGTACTCGATTTATGCACTGAAGTATATGAGTTAATATTTTAACTTTTGTGAAATGACTGATAATCACAAAACATTAATTTATTAGTAATCAATATCAGCATCCATATCCCATGGACGCATTTTCTAGTGTTTTTTTCAGAACAAGCAGCCCCAGTAGCTGAGTGGATAGCCTTGACTTTAGAGCTACAGACTCGTTATTCTTTGGTTCGCTCTCTGGCGCATGCATGTCTGAGAGGAAAACTTCATTTAATCTCCCTCTAAGGTTGCTGTCCCAATATAACCTATTAATATGACGTGTAGCAGCACATAAAACCCAATTTCATAGAAAAATGTGTGTTAATTATATAAACAAGTAAACAGTAGGATCTAAATAACGTAGGTATTAATTTCTTTTTTGACAAATTAATTTAAACTTAAATTAATCTACTTATATTTTCATAGATCTGAAATACAGCATAATCAAAAATGTAACCTTGTATTAGAATGGGAATATTACTTAATATCATTGTATTATTACTTACATAAGTGTGTTAATGCTCAGTTAATTTGTTTTTGACATGATTGATTAAACATAAATTAATCTACTTATATTTTCATAGATCTCAAATACAGCATAATTTATCTCTATGTACATGGAAGATGAGCCTGGCATGTTCATGCCTTTTAGGCGCCATATAACCTTTTCATGTGTCTGTGCGCATTAAAACCCAATTCAATCATGAATGTAACCTTGTATTAGAATGGGAATATTATTAATTAATATCATTGTATTATTTCTTACATAAGTGTGTTAATGCTCAGTTAATTTCATTTTTGACATGATTGATTTAACATAAATTAATTTACTTATATTTTCATAGATCTGAAATACATCATAATCAAGAATGTTACCTTGTATTAGAATAGGAATAGTATTACTTACATAACTGTGTTGTTATAGCACGTATAGTGCCTTCTAATATATAACAAGTGCCTTCTAATATATAACAGTTCCTTTGTAATGAATATTACGAATATATTTTTGATTTTTAGCTCGACTTTTCACAGACAAGACAAACTATTCTAATCGCCCTGTCGGCGACGGGGGCGTTTTCGTTAACATTTTTTGATAAGCTTGTATATCAGAAACTGCATGACAGAATTCAGTAAAACTTTACACATGTATTCAGTATTGATAGATAACATATCACACGCTAGTCACATAACTCTGCAACCTATTCATGGTTAACCTTTTTTCGGTAAGCTCATATCTCAGAAACTGCCAGGCAGAACTGAATAAAAGTGCATGTATACATTCAGAATAAATAGGTTACATGCTACACGCAAGTCACATAACTCTGCAACCTATTTCGACAAAGTTTTGCCCTTTTGTACTTGGTTAATTTCTTGGTTAATCTTTTTTGGTAAGCTCATATCTCAGAAACTGCTCAACAGAAACTTGACACATGTATTCACTATCATAAGAGGAACTGGTACAAACAAGTTTCATGAACATACACAGACTGCCACAATGAGATTACAAGCATAATGAAATCCTACTGTCAAAGCAATGAAATATCACTGACAATACTACCTTAAAATCCTACTGTCAAAGCCATGAAATATCACTGACAATACTACCTTAAATCCTACTGTCAAAGCAATGAAATATCACTGACAATACTACCTTAAAATCCTACTGTCAAAGCAATGAAATATCACTGACAATACTACCTTAAAATCCTACTATCAAAGCAATGAAATATCACTGACAATACTACCTTTTATCATGCAGATATGCACCTTTCTGCCTAATAAAGAGGTGACCTTTTTTGCTTTAATTAGGCACTGGCCAATAAAGCAAATCAATGCGGAATCCCTCGGCGTTTATTATACGTAACGTTATCTGACGTCATGCACGTAACTTTGCCTGACGTCATAAAACAAACAAAAAACAACATGGCGACGTCCTTGATAAGCGTACCATTCTGAGAAATAGGTAATAATAGTAATTCCTACAGAAAATATGGATAATCTACATGATAAATAGAATATTACGTCGGTGCCTTTTACTATCAAGTTTATAAGGCGAGGCACGAAAATGAAGAATGGCTCGGCACAGCCTCGCCATTCTTCATTTTCTAAGCCTCGCCTAATAAACTTGATAGTAAAAGGCACTGACATAATATTCTCTATAAATCCTACTATCAAAGCAATGAAATATCACTGACAATACTACCATAAAATCCTACTGTCAAAGCAATGAAATATCACTGACAATACTACCTTAAATCTTACTGTCAAAGCAATGAAATATCACTGACAATACTACCTTAAAATCCTACTATCAAAGCAATGAAATATCACTGACAATACTACCTTAAATCCTACTGTCAAAGCAATGAAATATCACTGACAATACTACCTTCGAATTTATGTTTTGCATCAGTTTCCTAGTATTATACTAAGGTTTATTTGTTATACTTTGTGTTCCTTGTACATATTATCACAAAATGTATTCTTACTTGTATTTAAATCATATAACAATTACTGAAGTTTAACTTAACCCCCTACATATATCTAATGGACTGTTCTTTCTTTGAATTAAGATCATTTCATTTATGTGACAAAGGGGTGTTTTGGGAAAAATGACTGATCAGCAGACGAAAATTGCAAACCCTGATCAGCCTGCGAGTTACTCTATCACTAAGGCTATTATAGTCGTGCTTAGCGGGTTAAGGGTTAAGATTATTTGTGACTGCTGATTCAGCCTAAGTAATACTATTATGCAATTTTATTGGTTGAATTTAGTTGATCTTCTCATGAATATTGATTAGATGAAAGGTCGATCTGACGTGACCTCCAAGGCAGTGTTGTCAGATCCTATAGCGGAGAGTACCAAAGCGTAATTAGGATTTGATTTTAATGAGATTGTGTTTAAGTCCGCTTAAAATGCCGTTTGTTAAGAAAAAAAATCACAAATCCTTTAATATTGTTGTTTACGACATGACCTTAGGACATTTTAGCGCTAAAGGACGTGATTTAGTCAAATAACGTTGTGGCGCTAAAGATTTGTCTGATGTCTTGGCGTTTTTATGTTCATCTTGTTATGTTTAACTCATACTAATGACGGTTATGTGATGTGATGAGCATCTTGAACTCGTCCCCATTCCATGTAGGATGAAACTGGTTATGAATTATGTTTAATTTTAACTCACCAAAAGGCTCCTTAAAATAAAAATAATTCATAACTCTTTTTAAAAATCTAATATGGAATGGAAACTTGTTGAAGATCATAGAGATTATCTAAATTGTCTAATTTTACCTATTAAAATTGTTTAATTTTATCTAAATTGTTCAATTTTACCTATTAAAAGTCTCTAATTTTACCTAAATTGTCTAATTTATGTAATTCATAATTTGTCTTAAACATTTATGATTTTAGCATCCCCGTGTGGTTGGTAGGGTAGAATACAACCACTGCAATCTCACAAACACACCATCACATGCAGACGGGTAGGACCCACAACTCATGTTCATTTTGTCATTTTTTTAGCATGCTCATTCAAAGCCTTTATCATGACACCATGTTTGCAAATGTGGAAACACGCCTCCATCGTAAATGGAGTGTCTGCTATAGAATTTGCAACAACTCTGCAGGTAAGAAGGTTCTAGGCCCATTCTCCATATTTTATCTGGATGTAAATGGAGGATGAGCCTGGCATGTTCATTCCTGTTAAGCGCCGTATAACCTTTCAAGTGTTAGTGTGCCTTAAACAAAGAACAATATCCTGTGTATAATATTGCTATATCATGTATTACATTCAAATGTTCAAAGAACAATATCTGGTGTGTAACTTTGCTATATTATATTACATTCGAATGTTCAAAGAACAATATCTGGTGTGTAACTTTGCTATATTATATTACATTCGAATGTTCAAAGAACAATATCTGGTGTGTAACTTTGCTATATTATATTACATTCAAATGTTCAAAGAACAATGTCTGGTGTGTATATTATATTACATTCGAATGTTCAAAGAACAATATCTGGTGTATAACTTTGCTATATTATATTACATTCAAATGTTCAAAGAACAATGTCTGGTGTATTACTTTGCTATATTATATTACATTCAAATGTTCAAAGAACAATATCTGGTGTGTAACTTTGCTATATCATATTACATTCGAATGTTCAAAGAACAATGTCTGATGTATAACTTTGCTATATCAGTATTACATTCAAATGTTCAAAGAACAATGTCTGGTGTATAACTTTGCTATATTATATTACATTCAAATGTTCAAAGAACATTATCTGGTGTGTAACTTTGCTATATCATATTACATTCGAATGTTCAAAGAACAATGTCTGATGTATAACTTTGCTATATCAGTATTACATTCAAATGTTCAAAGAACAATGTCTGGTGTATAACTTTGCTATATTATATTACATTCAAATGTTCAAAGAACAATGTCTGATGTATAACTTTGCTATATCAGTATTACATTCAAATGTTCAAAGAACAATATCTGGTGTATAACTTTGCTATATCAGTATTACATTCAAATGTTCAAAGAACAATGTCTGATGTATAACTTTGCTATATTATATTACATTCAAATGTTCAAAGAACAATGTCTGATGTATAACTTTGCTATATCAGTATTACATTCAAATGTTCAAAGAACAATGTCTGGTGTATAACTTTGCTATATTATATTACATTCAAATGTTCAAAGAACAATATCTGGTGTATAACTTTGCTATATCAGTATTACATTCGAATGTTCAAAGAACAATGTCTGATGTATAACTTTGCTATATTATATTACATTCGAATGTTCAAAGAACAATGTCTGATGTATAACTTTGCTATATCAGTATTACATTCAAATGTTCAAAGAACAATGTCTGGTGTATTACATTCAAATGTTCAAAGAACAATATCTGGTGTATAACTTTGCTATATCAGTATTACATTCAAATGTTCAAAGAACAATGTCTGGTGTATAACTTTGCTATATTATATTACATTCAAATGTTCAAAGAACAATATCCGGTGTATAACTTTGCTATATCAGTATTACATTCAAATGTTCAAAGAACAATGTCTGGTGTGTAACTTTGCTATATCAGTATTACATTCGAATGTTCAAAGAACAATATCTGGTGTATAACTTTGCTATATTGCTATATCAGTATTACATTCAAATGTTCAAAGAACAATGTCTGATGTATAACTTTGCTATATCATGTATTACATTCAAATGTTCAAAGAACAATGTCTGGTGTATAACTTTGCTATATCAGTATTACATTCGAATGTTCAAAGAACAATGTCTGGTGTATAACTTTGCTATATCAGTATTACATTCGAATGTTCAAAGAACAATGTCTGGTGTATAACTGTTATTTCATGTACTACTCCCCGTGTGGTTGCCGGGGTTTAATACAACCACTGCAATCTCACGAACACTTTGTCACATGCAGAGGGTTCATTCAAGGTCTTTATCACAACACCGCATATGCAAACGTGGAAATGTACCTCCATCGTAACTGGAGTGTCTACTATATAGAATTTGCAGCAACTCTGCAGTTCTGAAGGTAAGAAGATTCTAGGCCCATTCTCCATATTTTATCTGGATGTGAATGGAGGATGAGCCTGGCATGTTCATTCCTGCTAGGCGCCGTATAACCTTGGAGGATGAGCCTGGCATGTTCATTCCTGCTAGGCGCCGTATAACCTTGGAGGATGAGCCTGGCATGTTCATTCCTGCTAGGCGCCGTATAACCTTGGAGGATGAGCCTGGCATGTTCATTCCTGCTAGGCGCCGTATAACCTTGGAGGATGAGCCTGGCATGTTCATTCCTGCTAGGCGCCGTATAACCTTGGAGGATGAGCCTGGCATGTTCATTCCTGCTAGGCGCCGTATAACCTTGGAGGATGAGCCTGGCGTGTTCATTCCTGCTAGGCGCCGTATAACCTTGGAGGATGAGCCTGGCGTGTTCATTCCTGCTAGGCGCCGTATAACCTTGGAGGATGAGCCTGGCGTGTTCATTCCTGCTAGGCGCCGTATAACCTTGGAGGATGAGCCTGGCGTGTTCATTCCTGCTAGGCGCCGTATAACCTTGGAGGATGAGCCTGGCGTGTTCATTCCTGCTAGGCGCCGTATAACCTTGGAGGATGAGCCTGGCGTGTTCATTCCTGCTAGGCGCCGTATAACCTTGGAGGATGAGCCTGGCGTGTTCATTCCTGCTAGGCGCCGTATAACCTTGGAGGATGAGCCTGGCGTGTTCATTCCTGCTAGGCGCCGTATAACCTTGGAGGATGAGCCTGGCGTGTTCATTCCTGCTAGGCGCCGTATAACCTTGGAGGATGAGCCTGGCGTGTTCATTCCTGCTAGGCGCCGTATAACCTTGGAGGATGAGCCTGGCGTGTTCATTCCTCCTAGGCGCCGTATAACCTTGGAGGATGAGCCTGGCGTGTTCATTCCTCCTAGGCGCCGTATAACCTTGGAGGATGAGCCTGGCGTGTTCATTCCTCCTAGGCGCCGTATAACCTTGGAGGATGAGCCTGGCGTGTTCATTCCTGCTAGGCGCCGTATAACCTTGGAGGATGAGCCTGGCGTGTTCATTCCTGCTAGGCGCCGTATAACCTTGGAGGATGAGCCTGGCGTGTTCATTCCTGCTAGGCGCCGTATAACCTTGGAGGATGAGCCTGGCGTGTTCATTCCTGCTAGGCGCCGTATAACCTTGGAGGATGAGCCTGGCGTGTTCATTCCTGCTAGGCGCCGTATAACCTTGGAGGATGAGCCTGGCATGTTCATTCCTGCTAGGCGCCGTATAACCTTGGAGGATGAGCCTGGCATGTTCATTCCTGCTAGGCGCCGTATAACCTTGGAGGATGAGCCTGGCATGATCATTCCTGCTAGGCGCCGTATAACCTTGGAGGATGAGCCTGGCATGTTCATTCCTGCTAGGCGCCGTATAACCTTGGAGGATGAGCCTGGCATGTTCATTCCTGCTAGGCGCCGTATAACCTTGGAGGATGAGCCTGGCATGTTCATTCCTGCTAGGCGCCGTATAACCTTGGAGGATGAGCCTGGCATGTTCATTCCTGCTAGGCGCCGTATAACCTTGGAGGATGAGCCTGGCATGTTCATTCCTGCTAGGCGCCGTATAACCTTGGAGGATGAGCCTGGCACGTTCATTCCTGCTAGGCGCCGTATAACCTTGGAGGATGAGCCTGGCACGTTCATTCCTGCTAGGCGCCGTATAACCTTGGAGGATGAGCCTGGCACGTTCATTCCTGCTAGGCGCCGTATAACCTTGGAGGATGAGCCTGGCACGTTCATTCCTGCTAGGCGCCGTATAACCTTGGAGGATGAGCCTGGCACGTTCATTCCTGCTAGGCGCCGTATAACCTTGGAGGATGAGCCTGGCACGTTCATTCCTGCTAGGCGCCGTATAACCTTGGAGGATGAGCCTGGCACGTTCATTCCTGCTAGGCGCCGTATAACCTTGGAGGATGAGCCTGGCACGTTCATTCCTGCTAGGCGCCGTATAACCTTGGAGGATGAGCCTGGCACGTTCATTCCTGCTAGGCGCCGTATAACCTTGGAGGATGAGCCTGGCACGTTCATTCCTGCTAGGCGCCGTATAACCTTGGAGGATGAGCCTGGCACGTTCATTCCTGCTAGGCGCCGTATAACCTTGGAGGATGAGCCTGGCACGTTCATTCCTGCTAGGCGCCGTATAACCTTGGAGGATGAGCCTGGCACGTTCATTCCTGCTAGGCGCCGTATAACCTTGGAGGATGAGCCTGGCACGTTCATTCCTGCTAGGCGCCGTATAACCTTGGAGGATGAGCCTGGCACGTTCATTCCTGCTAGGCGCCGTATAACCTTGGAGGATGAGCCTGGCACGTTCATTCCTGCTTGGCGCCGTATAACCTTGGAGGATGAGCCTGGCACGTTCATTCCTGCTAGGCGCCGTATAACCTTGGAGGATGAGCCTGGCACGTTCATTCCCGCTTGGCGCCGTATAACCTTGGAGGATGAGCCTGGCACGTTCATTCCCGCTAGGCGCCGTATAACCTTGGAGGATGAGCCTGGCACGTTCATTCCCGCTTGGCGCCGTATAACCTTGGAGGATGAGCCTGGCATGTTCATTCCCGCTAGGCGCCGTATAACCTTTGAGGATGAGCCTGGCATGTTCATTCCCGCTTGGCGCCGTATAACCTTTCATGTGTTGATGCGCTGTAAAACCGAATTCAATTCAATGATTTTACCAAAGTAAGTTTTTTTATTTGTCTATCATGCATGCCAACTTTACACAGCACTTCCAAGTTGTTGCAAGTGCTTATAATTTCAAGTGTCAGTGCTCCTTTAAGTGCAAGACAAGATGAAAACTAATTTAAAGTTACTCTTTTAAAACCAGGAAACCAGGGGGCTGGATGACCCAGTGTATAGCATTGTGGACTTGAAACTGGAAGACGATCAAGCGTCCTAAATGAAATTCAGGCTAAATAAGTTTTTGCTTTGTGGCCAGAAACGTTTTGTGATCTCTAAGAGGCTCTTCAGAAACCTTAAAGAAACAGAGAAAATGAAGTCTAGTTAATCACCAAAACAAGTCAATTCAATATACCATCCCGTCCAAACTGGACTACATATAAAGGTTTGTGATGGCTTTTTTTGGAGAGGGTGACTTCTTTTTAATGCTCCCACCACCAAATGGTGAGGGGGCATTTAGCGTTAGCCATGTCCGTCCTGGTGTCCCAAAAAGTTTGTGTGTCTATCTCCTCCCCCAGTTTTCAGCAGAATTTTTGAAACTACGGGATGCTTACCCATGTCAAGATGTGCATATCAATTCGGCGACAAAACCGACCTTGTATTACCAGAGTTACCTTTTATTCATCGAATTTTACGTTAAAATAGTTTGTGTCCATCAACTCCCACAGTTTTCAACCGATTGTTTCGAAACTTTAGTGGATGCTTACCTATGATGTCAAGATGTGCATATTGCTTCCGTGTCAAAATTGACATTGTATTACCCGAGTCACTGCCCTTTTTCCAAATAGTTTTTTGTTTTCTGCCAATTGTTTTCAGTGGGGGTATCCGTGTCCCATGAACACATTTCTAGTTTAACATTTGGCATATTGTTGGTTATGAATGTAATTCATGTTGATGCAAATTCCAAGATGGCCACCAGTGTGTGTGTAATTCTAAGGGTACTAGTTCCTCCACCACATACACAACTAGTCTCACTACTTTTGCAAAGCTACTGATGGACTGTTTATTTAAAGGGGATACAGTAGGCTTTTCTAGATGAATCTTATCCAGTTCATAATAAAAATATCTATCCTATTAAAGTGTGTTGCTCTCTCTCTCGCACTGTTACTGTTTTTGTTTACATATTTCTTTGTTGTTTTGGTCTATTATTACACATATATATAGCTATGTTACACCTCTCTCTCTCGATCTACTCAGCTACAATATTGTTTACATTGGATACATGTGATGTTTTTTTTCCCCTATGACCTTTGACCGATGTCGCCATATTGGATTTTTTTACGCACGTGTAGGCGTGTTGATTGGTCTATTGAAGTGTATTGTTCAGGTCTACATTTTGAATTCGCCATCCATATGCTTTGTATTTAATAGGGCATAAAATGCCCCATGGTGCACCTAGGCCAAAAATTATTTCTAAAATTGTACGATGATTTTTTTTTTGTAAATAAGATTTAATATTTGGGTTCATTCATTATGTTCAGGTCCTGTGGAATAGAAAATATTTTAATTTGTCCATTTAAAGTCATGGTCTGCCTTCACCACAAATCTACCGTCATATCTAACCGTACATGTGTTGAAAATGACGTAAAACACCATAAAACAAGTTTAAGTCCCTTCGTCCCGCACGTAAAGTATGATGTACCACCCTTAACTTTGTATGAACATTGCATGTAATGCAATGCATGGTCCAGTGGTAGAGCATCTGACTCCAAATCAAAAGGTGGGTTCGTTACTTGCAGTGGCCATGTTATTAATCCTTGAGCAAGATAATTAATCCACATGGCTTAGTACTGGTTCTACCCAGGAAGCCGTCGAGAGCGGGTAATATAAGTGGCAATCTATGTGAAAGAAATATGTTTAAATCAATGGATTTCAATTTCTTGGAAAACCAGGGATGGTTGCCTTAGGTAATATTATGCTACACATTTATAAACAATTGCATCACAAAAGGTACAGAATACGTCTGTCAGAAAAAGTTTTGAATTGGATTTTATAGTCGCACCAACAGCTAAGGTCATACGGCGACTTTCCAGCTTCCATTGGTGGAGGAAGACCCCAGGTGCCCCTCCGGACAATTTTCGTGCACGGGCGGGCACCTGGGTAGAACCACCGACGTTCCGCAAGCCAGCTGGATAGCTTCCTCACATAAAGATTCCTAGGTCAGAAAAAGGTAAGTAATTGTCTGATACATAACTTGACTGAATCATCCAATCGTAACTGTCACTTTCAAATTAGATTTATTGCCCTTTGTAATCCAATAAACAAGAAATGTCAGATAAGTAGGACAAGTGGCCTGAACGCTGTAGATACCCCTACGTGGAATTTATTGGTGGTAGTTTGGAGCCAATATAGATATAACAAGAGGCTCAAGAGGGCCTGTGGACGCTCTACTGGCTAATATGGCTCTTGTAACATCAATGAAGCGAGTGACTATCGTCTTAAAGAGACAAAATATGGCATTTTTAACAAAATCAAGAGCTATACCTCCGCCATTACTGGTCCGATCTGGCTGGTTTTCGAACTTGGCCAGTAGAGATAATAAAAAAAAAAAAAAAAAAAATTAAAGTAAAAGTAAAAAAATCTGGTAAAGTTTGGTAAAGATCAGATGAAAAATGAAGAAGCTAAGGTCATATGGCGACTTTCCAGCTTCCATTGGTGGAGGAAGACCCCAGGTGCCACTCCGGGCAATTTTCGTGCACGGGCGGGCACCTGGGTAGAAACACCGACGTTCCGCAAGCCAGCTGGATAGCTTCCTCACATAAAGATTCCTAGGCCCCTGAGGGATCGAACCTACAGCGGTGAGGGGGCAAGTGATTTCAAGTCAGAGACGTTAACCACTTGGCCACGGATGCCCCCGGATGAAAAATGAAGGCGCTATCGTCTTAACGAGGCAAAATATAGTATTTTTAACTAAATCAAGGGCCACAACTCCGCTGTTACCCGTCCGATCGGGCTGATTTTCGAACTTGTCCGAGCTTTCAATGACATTAACAATCTGGGAAAGTTTGGTAAACATCAGATGAACAAGAAATATCACTGTAAGTGATAATTGCCCCCGAAGTGTCCTTTGACCTCTAAGTATGAGCCATGGACCTGGATTTTGTGCACGACACGTCATTTGGTTGTGGTGAGCACTTGTGCCAAGTAATTTAAAAATCCCTGCAGGGGTTGCGACGTTGCGATCCGGACACGAAATTACGTACCTGTTTTTGACCTATAATCTTCCAAGTGTGACCTTGACCTTTGAGGTACGGACCTGGGTTTTGCGCGACACATAGTCTTGTTATGGTGATCACTTGTGCCAAGTTATTTAAAAATCCCTGCAGTGGTTGTGACGTTACGGTCCGGACATGAAATTACGTACCTGTTTTTGACCTATAATCTTCCAAGTGTGACCTTGACCTTTGAGGTACGGACCTGGGTTTTGCGCGCGACACATAATCTTGTTATGGTGATCACTTGTGCCAAGTTATTTAAAAGTCCCTGCAGTGGTTGTGACGTTACAGTCCCGACACGAAATTGCGTACCTGTTTTTGACCTATGAACTTCAAGTGTGACCTTGACCGTTGAGGTACGGACCTGGGTTTTGCGCGCGACACATCGTCTTATGGTGATCACTTGTGCCAAGTTATTTAAAAATCCCTGCAGGGGATGTGACGTTAAGGTCCGGACACGAAATTGCCTACCTGTTTTTGACCTATGAACTTCAAGTGTGACCTTGAGATTTGAGATACGGACCAGGGTTTTGCGCGCGACACATCATCTTGTCATGATGATCACTTGTGCCAAGTTAATCAAAAATCCATGCAGGGGTTTTGAAGGTACAGTCCGGACACGAACTGCAATTTTTCGATAAGATAGTATGAAAGTGATCATGACCAAGGATCTTACAAAGTTTGTAAATCACGTCACCATAGAAGTCAGGTTGTGATAGTCCTTGTTGCAGAAGAGTTCTTAAATTACTTTTATATTTGGAAAAAAGATCAGGGTTACGATAAAAATTTGCAAAGGTTTTACGAAGTTTATGAACGGTAGCCCTGATGGGGTAGCTTTTATGTTATACGAAGATTACGAATATTAAAGTCCTCAACTTGAGTACAAGCTCTAGAAAAAGGAATAAGTTTCCCACATAGACCCCCATAGAAGTTGCTCGGGGATAATTAACAATATCAAAATTAAAATCATCTCATCATATATTTTGCTAATTGTTACACCATTTTCAATGGAGAGATGTAAATCGAGAAAAGAAGCGTTAGTATCAGAAATATTGACTTTGTTAAGTTGAAGTTCTTTAGGGTATATATTATTAACCATAGTAGAAGAGAAAGGGTTGTCAATGTTTAATATGTCATCCAAATACCGCGAGGTGTCAAAGGCTTCAATAACATCTGCCTGGGTATCTGGTGAAAGATAACATGAAATCCCTTTCATAGCAATATAAAAACAAATTGCGACAAGGGGTGCACGGTTCATACCCATAGGGATACCAACAATTTGTCTACATACCAGACGAAAATATTATCTAATAGGAAGATGAGTGCTTCACAAACTTCTTGGCAAGCCAAGATGATTGGAAAAGGCATTCAGTAAGTGCCTACCGAGGAAGGTAAAGGATAGCTAAATTTCTTTTTTGCTGGAAAATCCATCCAGGGGTTATGAAGAAATAGCACAGACAAGATTTTTGTGTGAGAATGCCATAACTTGTCAAAAATCTAACTGGAACGGGACGACGAAATACTCATCTCCGAGTGACTCCTATATACTCCAACAAGCTTTGCATCCTTGGGTGGTACAACCCGTCGGACACAGTAATACTATCCTTTGTCAATCATGAGATGACCTGGCTTCAAGTCTCACCGGTGCCACGGATTTCATCGGTGTTCTTGGGTAGTAAACTTTCCCTTTGCCTCTTCCAACATATGGAGAGTTTTTCAATATGTTCTTGCTCAAAACACTAAATCACTGTATCAATCCGAATCGATCTTCTGAGCATGTAGCCACAGGAATCTAATCGCTATTGAGATTGTAAGAGTAGCTAGGGCAGTATACGTATGCATACATATGTTATTATTTTTAAATACATAATTAGTAGTAAATGTATATTGCTATTTTATAATAAAGAAAATAAAGCATGGTTTTGTGTTCAGTTTGTTTTATTTCAGTTATACACATAAATATGGCACAGATTTGAAGTAGCACTACTATTTATAGCTATCACAAATAAACAATCTGGTACATCATTGCTTCACTACTCAAAGAGCTGACGTGGCCCAGTGGACTTGACAACCGGAGGACCTGGGTTGGAGCCAGACACCAGCACCACTAAGTTTGGTCTATGTATTCTTGGGCAAGACACTTTACCTAATCCTCATCCGTCGAAGGGGGACGTAAACCAGGCGCTCTGGCTTATCGGAGTCTATCCTCCAAGTATGTATTGAATTATAGGGATATATTCATAAAATTGTAAAAAAGGGCAGGTTTCCTGAATCTTGTGTATCCTTCCCCTCTCTGACCTACTGTGGTTCCCGAGCAACAATAGGACCACTGCTTATCTAGGCGAAGTCCTATTCATTTTATCATTTTTGTCTTCTTCTTTAAAAGTTTTCATCATACTCCCCAATTTGTTTCAGGTGATACTGGAGCATCAGGCAGAAAACAATGATTGTGGCTCCAGGGAAAAAGGGAGTGTTTACAGCAGAATATGCCGCAACTCTGCAGGTGAAAGGTTCTTGGCCCATTTTGCATATTTTTATCTTGATGTAAATGGAGCATGGGCCTGAAATATTCATTCCTGTTGTTGCCATGTACTAGTAACCCGTTTGTGTTGGTGCAACGTAAAACCCAATTCAACACACGCTGACCTACAGACACCAAAAGCAATAGTTGGTGATGGTCCAATAGCCAGCTGTCCAACAAGAGGTATAACTCCCCCCAAGGTGACCTGGAACGGGTTTGAATTAAATGGTGATCAAAAACATACTCATTTCCAGTAATCATCTTCTCTGTTGTTATTTTTTTGTCATAACCATTCCCCTTTTTAGCCGAAAATGACCTTATCTGTTGAAGGGTTGTTGAAAGAAAATTCAAATTGGATGCGGTATGGTTAATTGAAATTTTCATCCAAATGCATATTATAGGCATGAACATTGTCAATGATATAATAGATGACATTAATGCAACACTATTGATGTGAACATAATATCAGAAACAATATTTATTTGGCAGAAATAGTGCCCTTTATATTCGAAAAGTTTAGCGCAATTTTACTCTAAGATGTTTGGTTTTTTATGTTAAATAAATTTGTCCATTTATCTAAAAATGGCACACGAGACATCATTTCTAAATAAAGTAAGCCATGTTATCACATCATCCAAAATTTGAAGTACACCATTGTTAAAAATGAAGATTTACTTTATACACCATGTGCCTTCAACACACGCACATGATACACATGAAAAGCATGCAGGTGAATTGTAAATTGAAACATGCTGTATGGTGAAATATTCCGATAAAAAGGTAATTTGATCGTATTCATGTTATTATTTAGTTGTTGCTGTTTTTATAGGAATATAATAATAAATTACTCGTGTGTTGCCATGTTTCTATTCACAATAGTCACTCAGTTGTGTTTAATACATCCAAAAATATAGTTGCCATTTATAATAGTTTGACAATTAAAACCTGTCAGTGCCACTATACTATAGCATTGAGATTATTTTGAAAGTACATGTCATTGAAAGAATAGCTTTTTTTTTTACAACGATTGATTTTAAAATGTGGATGATTAATTATACCCCATCCATTTTGGATTTTTTTTTCAAAGATGGCTGACCGATAGTCCTTAAAACACCAACTATTTATTACTTTTACCGCTTCTTCAGTTTTATAAGCGTAGACATTATACTTCCGGAGTTAACCTGGTGAATGCCTATCAACATGAAGTCATTGTGACCATGAACTTTGACCTATTGACCCAAAAGTAATATGGGTCCTCTTACCAAGACCATGACATTTCCTGAGTGTAGGTGTTACCTCCAGAGTTATCCTTTGAAATGTATGTCCATATGAGATCATGGTGACCTTGACCTTTGACCCCAAAAGCAATAGGAATCCTCCTCTCACCAAGGGCTATGTACCTTCATGAGGACGGGTGTTGTGCAGAATGCGTATTTCCATATGAGGTCATGTCGACAGATGTTTGACCCCAAAAACAACAGGGTTCGTCCTCTCACATAGGACAATGTTATGCGGTTTCATGAGGGCGAGTGTTTATTTATGAAGTTGACTCACTGAGACATGTACCTAGGTAGTCGTCAACCTTGTCTGTTTTACGGTATACATTTATCAAAATAAACCAAATAGCTGACAAGTTTAGGTATTTAACAAACCAACTATGATTCGACAGGTTTACACAATTATCAAAACATACCAAATATCCGGCTTGATTGAAATCTCATCATAATGATAAGCAACTAATAAGCAGAAAAGTAAAATTTGTAATCTGCGTTTATAAGGTGGACCTTGTGTACTGTGTATTCACAAGATTGGATTTATATACCGCTAGGAGGATTTCGGACATCTTACACATTTAAGTGGTTTATTCACATGATGATTTCAACGTCATCAATGAGAATTTTGTCAGCAATTGTCAGCCTCAGGAACTGATTTGAGCTGAATTAGGTTTAACAGTGCACCAACACAAAAAGGTTATATGGCGCCAACAGGAATGCAGAATGGATCTAGAACTTTCTCACCTGCAGAGTTGCTACCAATTTTGTAACCCTGCAATAATGAGTGTGATGTGACCACACGGAGACCTGACTGACAACTTTCACGGAGACCTGACTGACAACTTGCACACTCACAAATGAAAGCCCACACGTGATATTTTCAGTTATTGAGAGTGTAGTTGCAAATCTCTACTTTTTAGATCTCTGATAAGTTGCGTCTGTAGAAGCCAGGTCAATATTAGTTATTATTTTCTACTACTTTTGAAACGTAGAATATGCTTATTAAATAGTAATCAAATGAAACAGCCGACGAGATTTGGGAAATTACGCAATCCAATCAACTGAATAGAATTAAACTTTGATAGCTATGCCAAAAAAAAAAGTGTAAAGTGTAAACTGATGTACTGTTATGTTGTATCCCATGAAGGCTGCGCTTAGCATAAAATAAAACAGGTACTATGCAAGGCCAAATGGTAGCACATGTATTATGAATGTAAACAAAGAACTAAAAGGTTGAATTATTTTTTACCAAGTTTCAAATTAATTGTTTCAGTAACCCTTGTAGACATCCGGTGATTTAATGCAAATTTCAAAGTAATACACTAATACTTGTCACAGTCTGTATCACCTCCGTAAGGTCCAAAATTAACAATTAAGTATTGGTGATAGTTTATTGTGTAGATTGCGTTTTAAATTAAACAGATTTATCAAATAAATATCTTTGATACTTTGGCATATATATATATATATATATTAAACAAATGTTATCAAAAATAACATTAGTGTTGTAAAATAATCATTTAAAATAATAATAATAATAGTCTTTAGTTACAGAGGGTAACACATTTAGTTATAAACTAATCTTCCATGAGGCCCTCAAAACAAGACCGATATACTTTAGAAAGCACACAGCAACTCGGCTAAAATGGTGATTTTTTAAACGCGTTTAGACTAAGATGTCAAATGTATTGCATTCATTGTAATACACGTTACTGTGTAATTCATTGTTCCATGCATGTGTCAAGTGTATTGCATTGTTGATTGTTGGTAATGCATGTTCAATGCGTAGTTGAAGCGTATTGCAATGTTGGCGATTGGTATATTTTTGGTGGGTTGGAACTGAATGCATCACTTGTTTTTCACACCCTTCATCAACATAGTAATCTCCTTCTTTTAATTCCCTCTAATTCGACACTTTGTAAAGAGAATATTTTAATGAAAGATTTAAATCAATATATTCACTCCAAAAGTCATGTAGTGGTTTTCTGGTTTTATGATGCAGGTCCGCATGCCTGTTCTGCATTAGAAATTTTCAACAAAAAAAACATCGAGAACAGCCGATTTGACAGAAAATATGAAAAAGCAGACGAAAGGTGTGCCTGGAGAAACACAATCGTGAAAACAGATACGGATCCGAATATGACCGATTACCGTCCATGCGTACTGGCTGGATAGTCAACATCAACATGGCCTCTTAGCAAATATTGCAACTGGTTGTGGTCATAAGCACATTAATTTCACGTATCATATAATAAATATGTTTAATAAATCTCAATAAATAATTAGAACATAGCCTACATAGTCACATGGTGTATCACAGCTATTCCATTTAAATTTAGCTGGGAGGTGGGGAAAAAAGTGGCATTTCCTGCTCTCCAGATAATTTTAAATAGAATAGCCTTCAGTATATCTTAAATACAGGTCTAATTCTACAAAACATTCAACAGTATATTAAATAAAATCTAAGGCTACAGACTATCTGTCAGAATAAATTAAACAGGATAAACTATACTTTAAGCACGGTTTTGTTCTTCACCACACCCCCACCCATCTCAATTTCAAACTGATGTGGTAACCACAGAAACATTTGTGCCTAGCGATGGTGTAGATTGCGATACAACATTTGGCACTGTTACGACCACGACTGGTTTTACAACTTGCTGTCCAAGAACCTGCCCAGACTGTATCATTGATGAAGGTATTCCCAACGGAAAATGGAAATGTTTTAATAATGGAGTTGTCGCAAACATGTTATTTAACTGAGTTTGTGTTAATGTTGCAGGCGCCATCTGGATGCCAGGGGACATAACTGTCATCGGAGTCATCATCTGGGTCAGCTGATTCAGCTGAGCGAGCGACACTATCGGAACTGATGTTACCTGACTCACTGCAGACGACATTGAGGCTGATGCATTCTGGGAGGCTGGAATGTTATTAGACTGTACAACGTTAGTCCTTGGAATATTTGTCAAAAAAGGCCATGTAAATTGACCTGGTAATAAATTAGGAGCAAAAATAGGTCGCAATGGAAATGACGACGATGCGTTTACTGTTGTTGCTGCAGGCGTTACAGCTTTTGAAGGATGTGAAACCATTGTCGTCATGACTGGCGTGGTAAAGTAATTAAAGTTAGTAGCCCTGGCAGCTGGTGCTGGTGAAGTATACGATTCAGATTTTATCTCCGTCTTTATTGGTACATTAGACACAGACGTCGGCAATCCAGAAACAACAGAAGCAGCCGTTGTTGTCACGCCAAGAGCCGGTGCCATCAAAGATGTTACTAAAATCGGATGAGCGATCTTTTGCAAAGACGCCATATAGTAAGGAAAGGTCAATGGCATTTCCCCGTTCACTGGAGTGAACTTGTTCTGCATGATGGCGTTAGCGTTACTTGTTGAAAGCTGTATGGCACCTTGTTGTAGAACAGATGTAGGTAATTGTACTTCCTTAGTTGCCAGGGGAGATGATGTCGCTTGCGTTGTTGTCATGACAACAGGTGCTGCAGGTCGAGTCAAGGGAGGTGACTTTAACTGTGCAGCAGTCAGTGGAGCAGACGATACTGAAATAAAAGCACAAGACAACACATAGTAATAATAGTTGTTGTTTTTTCATATGTGAAAAGAAACCATTAGTTTACCATAAATTTAATATTAATACATTTAATTAAGTATGCGTTATCTATTCTTACTGCTTTTATCACGTCCTCGACTGTCTGAAATCCAATCCTAGACTAATTAGTAATAAAAAAGTTATTGCAGTTTAAACTCTTAACATCTTGGATTTTTATCTGCCAGATTTTGTGTATAAACAGCCCGCGTCATCAGCTGAAGTGTGTATTGCGCTCTACTATATTCATACAGTTACGTGTAACACCTGCTTTATTTGTAGGCACTGCGGTAAAATGCGCTAATAGATAAAAATAAAAGACTACATGTTTTTTAAAGAGTAAAAAAAATGCTTTCCAGTTACAATTAGAATATGTATGCTTCCTTATAGTGATCAAACTGCACAATTAGAATTACTTATGCTTCCTTATAGAACCTTTTACAGGGCCAAAATAAAATGGTTTAACTCTTAGCATGCTAAGGGCGACTACAACAGCCTTTGCAGCCAGTGTAAACCCAGATCAGCCTGCGAGATCAGGGTTTACACTGTCTGGCTGCTCATCAGTCATTTAACAAAACAAGAGGTCAATGACCTTGAAGCTCTACTGATTGATTTTGATTTCAGGAAGTAGTCGCTACAAACTTGTTTTTTGAAAATCTATTTTTAGCCGTGGCGGCCATCTTGAATTTCCGGCTGACCTGAAATTTGCTAGGATCAATTAGACATCAAGAGCAACATTGCTGTGAAGTTTCATGAAAATCCGTCAAGTAGTTTCAGAGGAGTAGTCGCTACAAGTTTTCATTATATAACTATGTAAACAAAGATGACCACTGACAGCCATGTTTAACATTGAATCAAAATAATGTTCGACTTGGATAACCATCATGTCATGCTGATCCTTTTAGAAAAAGTCCCATATCAATATCTCTTACAGTTTTCAAGAAGTAGTCGCTACAAACTTATATTTTAAAAATCTATTTTTAGCCATGGCGGCCATCTTGAACTTCTGGCCGACCTGACATTTTGCTAAGATCAATTAGACATCAAGAGCAACATTCGTGTGAAGTTTCATGAAAATCCATCAAGTAGTTTCACAGGAGTAGTCGCTACAAGTTTTCATTATATAACTCTTTGTAAACAAAGATGGCCACTGGCAGCCATGTTTAAAGTCGAATCAAATAATGTTCGACTCGAATAACCATCATGTCATGCTGATCATTTTAGAAAAAGTCCCATATCAATATCACTTATAGTTTTCAAGAAGTAGTCGTTACAAACTTATTTTTTAACAAGAGGTCAATGACCTTGAAGCTCTACTGATTGATTTTGATTTCAGGAAGTAGTCACTACAAACTGGTTTTTTGAAAATCTATTTTTAGCCATGGCGGCCATCTTGAATTTCTGGCCGACCTGAAATTTTGCAAGGATCAATTAGACATCAAGAGCAACATTCGTGTGAAGTTTCATGAAAATCCGTCAAGTATTTTCAGAGGAGTAGTCGCTACAAGTTATCATTATATAACTCTATGTAAACAAAGATGGCCACTGGCAGCCATGTTTAACGTCGAATCAAAATAATGTTCGACTCGGATAACCATCATGTCATGCTGATAATTTTAGAAAAAGTCCCATATCAATATCTCTTATAGTTTTCAAGAAGTAGTCGCTACAAACTTATTTTTTAAAAATCTATTTTTAGCCGTGGTGGCCATCTTGAATTTCCGGCCAACCTGAAATTTTGCTAGGATCAAAAAGACATCAAGAGCAACGTTCCTGTGAAGTTTCATGAAAATCCGTCAAGTAGTTTCAGAGGAGTAGTCGCTACAAGTTTTCATTATATAACTCTATGTAAACAAAGATGGCCGTTGGCAGCCATGTTTAACGTCGAATCAAAACGATTTTCGACAAGGACCAACATCATGTCATGCTGATCATTTTAGAAAAAGTCCCATATCAATATCTCTTATAGTTTTCAAGAAGTAGTCGCTACAAACTTATTTTTTAAAAATCTATTTTTAGCCGTGGCGGTCATCTTGAATTTCCGGCCGACCTGAAATTTTGCTAGGATTAATTAGACATCAAGAGCAACATTCCTGTGAAGTTTTATGAAAATCCGTCAAGTAGTTTCAGAGGAGTAGTCGCTACAAGTTTTCATTATATAACTCTATGTAAACAAAGATGGCCGCTGGCAGCCATGTTTAACGTCGAATTAAAACGATTTTCGACAAGGACCAACATCATGTCATGCTGATCATTTTAGAAAAAGTCCCATAGCAATATCCCTTAGAGTTTTCAAGAAGTAGTCGCTACAAACTTGTTTTTTAAAAACCTATTTTTAGATTTGGCGGCCATCTTGGATTTCACATCTACATGAATTTTTGCTAGGATCAACTAGACTTCATGGGCAACATTTCTGTAAAGTTTCATGAAAATCTATTCAGTAGTTTCAGAGGAGTAGTCGCTACAAAAAAAAAGTTAACGGACGGACGAACAGACGGACGCCGCACCACGGCATAAGCTCTGCTGATCTCTGATCAGAAGAGCTAAAAATCTAATTTTAGCTGTGGCGGCCATCTTGAATTTCTGGCCGATCTGAAATTTTGCTAGGATCAATTAGACATCAAGAGCAACATTCCTGTGAAGTTTCATGAAAATCCGTCAAGTAGTGTCAGAGGAGTAGTCGCTACAAGTTTTCATTATATAACTCTATGTAAACAAAGATGGCCGCTGACAGCCATGTTTAACATTGAATCAAAACGATTTTTGACAAGGACCAACATCATGTCATGCTGATCATTTTAGAAAAAGTCCCATATCAATATCACTTATAGTTTTCAAGAAGTAGTCGCTACAAACTTGTATTTTGAAAATCTATTTTTAGCCATGGCGGCCATCTTGAATTTCCGGCCGACCTGAAATTTTGCTAGGATCAATTAGACATCAAGAGCAACATTCGTGTGAAGTTTCATGAAAATCCGTCCAGTAGTTTCAGAGGAGTAGTCGCTACAAGTTTTCATTATGTAACTCTATGTAAACAAAGATGGCCACTGGCAGCCATGTTTAATGTCGAATCAAAATAATGTTCGACCTGGATAACCATCATGTCATGCTGATCATTTTAGAAAAAGTCCCATATGAATATCTCTTATAGTTTTCAAGAAGTAGTCACTACAAACTTATTTTTTTAAAAATCTATTTTTAGCCGTGGCGGCCATCTTGAATTTCCGGCTGACCTGAAATTTTGCTAGGATCAAATAGACATCAAGAGCAACATTCCTGTGAAGTTTCATGAAAATCCGTCAAGTAGTTTCAGAGGAGTAGTCGCTACAAGTTTTCATTATATAACTCTATGTAAACAAAGATGGCCGCTGGCAGCCATGTTTAACGTCGAATCAAAACGATTTTCGACAAGGACCAACATTATGTCATGCTGATCATTTTAGAAAAAGTCCCATATCAATATCTCATAGTTTTCAAGAAGTAGTCGCTACAAACTTATTTATTTTAAATCTATTTTTAGCTGTGGCGGCCATCTTGAATTTCCGGCGAGCCTGACATTTTTCTAGGATCAACTAGACATCAAGAGCAACATTCCTGTGAAGTTTCATGAACATCCGTCAAGTAGTTTCAGAGGAGTAGTCGCTACAAGTTTTTACTATATAACTCTTATGTAAACAAAAATGGCCGCTGGCAGCCATGTTTAACGTCGAATCAAAACGATTTTTTGACAAGGACCAACATCATGTCATGCTGATCATTTTAGAAAAAGTCCCATATCAACATCACTTATAGTTTTCAAGAAGTAGTCGCTACAAACTTGTATATTAAAACTCTATTTTTAGCTTTGGTGGCCATCTTGGATTTCACATCAACATGAATTTTTGCTAGGATCAACTAGACTTTATGGGCAACATTTCTGTAAAGTTTCATGAATATCCATCCAGTAGTTTTAGAGGAGTAGTCGCTACAAATAAAAGTTTACGGACAGACGGACGACGGACGCCGCACCACTGCATAAGCTCTGCTGATCTCTGATCAATCGAGCTAAAAACAACTTTGTAACATAAATGGAATGGTCTAAATTTAAAGAAAGGACATTCCATCATACATTCATAGCAGGCTCAGGGTTAAAATAACAACATGCATACCTTGTGTAGACGGGGCGGGCTGCTTCATTAAAGCCTGCCGCTGGGTGAGGGTACGATGAAGCATATGTGTCACAGGAGAACGTGACATGGGAACTTCTGTCGCCTTGGTTACCACGTTGTTCATGTATTCCACAGGTTGTGTCACATGACCTATCACAGAGACTGGGACGGGCTGGTGCACGGGTCCGGTTAGACTTAACGTGATAGGTATCGTCTTTTTGGGTAGAGATTTGATCATGACCGAGTTTGGTTTGGAAATGAATCCATTGACAAGACCAGCAGGTGGCGACTTTCCCGTGGGTACAGGAAAGACATTGCGCACATGAGTTGTTGGATCTGAAAAAAAAAAAGTTATTAAATACAGCGGTTGTACATACAGTGCACAGGTTCTGGAAAAATATATTGAAAACAGAGATACTATTTTAGGGTACAGAATACTTTGAATACTAGTACATGAAGTATTTTTTCACACCTTAACTGACATCAACATAGACTGGTTCATATGAAAGCATAAGACAGTCACTATGGAAGGAGACAATGTACTGTAAAATATTAAAATATTTTTGTTTAACTTAAAAGTGTTATATTTTATTTAAGATGATGTGCATACTATACATCTGTTTAAAGGGAATAAGTTCATAATCTAGCGTGTGAAGTCAAATATTGTATTTAGAAAACATTTAAACCTCATAATCAACTTAACAATGAATATTAACACACATACCTTTTACAGAGTATAGTTTCCTGTGTTTGTTGGATTTCGGTGTTGGCGACGGGTTGGTTTCCATGGCAAGCCTTTCCGCCTCCTCTTCATCATCGTCATTTTCATCATGGTCACTAGGCGGAGGGGTTCCACGCTCTAATGATAACAAAGAACATAGAATGTGTCTATATTTGTTTTTATTATATATCTATTAATAATTATATACATAGCACCTTTATTTTCTTACAGTGGACCACAAACACCTGTATCACCTCTAGAGGTTTTCTGAATCCGTATCAGTATGCTACTAAAAATAGATTCCGTATCACTGTCCTACTTAAAATAGAACAGGGAAATTCCTAATAATGATCGCATTTACACCAATTTGCACAAGAACGTCAAGACGACGTTACGTCAAACAAACAAAACAAGTACGTCAAACCAATGACATTTAACTTGTAAGCTGTAGCTACACCCCCAAATATATTAAGATACGCCCATTTCCCTTCTACGCTTTATCAAAAAATAAGCCTTGAAACATTTAGAAACCTTCTTTATTGCATACGTATGCAACAGAAATGTAAATATTTATGTAGGAGGTATATAACAAGAGGTCAATGACCTTGAAGCTCTACTGATTGATTTTGATTTCAGGAAGTAGTCGCTACAGACTTGTTTTTTGAAAATCTATTTTTAACCGTGGCGGCCATCTTGAATTGCCGGCCGACCTGAAATTTTGCTAAGATCAATAAGACATTAAGAGCAACATTCCTGTGAAGTTTCATGAAAATCCGTCAGGTAGTTTCAAAGAAGTAGTCGCTACAAGTTTTCATTATATAACTCTATGTAAACAAAGCAGCCATGTTTAAGGTCAAATCAAAACGATTTTCGACAAGGACCAACATCATGTCATACTGATCATTTTAGAAAAGTCCCATATCAATATCTCTTATTGTTTTGAAGAAGTAGTCGCTACAAACTTATTTATTTTAAATCTATTTTTAGCTGTGGCGGCCATCTTGAATTTCCGGCCGACCTGAAATTTTTCTAGGATCAACTAGTCAAGAGCAACATTCCTGTGAAGTTTCATGAACATCCGTCAAGTAGTTTCATAGGAGTAGTCGCTACAAGTTTTTACTATATAACTCTTATGTAACCAAAGATGGCCACTGGCAGCCATGTTTAACGTCGAATCAAAATAATTTTCCACAAGGATCTACATCATGTCATGCTGATCATTTTAGAAAAAGTCCCATATCAATATCACTTATAGTTTTCAAGAAGTAGCGCTACAAACTTATTTTTTAAAAATTTATTTTTAGCTGTGACGGCCATCTTGAATTTCCCGCCGACCTGAAATTTTGATAGGATCAATTAAACATCAAGAGCAACATTCCTGTAAAGTTTCATGACAATCCGCCAAGTAGTTTTAGAGAAGTAGTAGCTACAAGTTTTTACTATATAACTCTATGTAAACAAAGATGGCCGCTGGCAGCCATGTTTAACGTTGAATCAAAACGATTTTTGACTAGGATCAACATCATGTAATGCTGATCATTTTAGAAAAAGTCCCATATCAATATCACTTATAGTTTTCAAGAAGTAGTCGCTACAAACTTATTTTTTAAAAATCTATTTTTAGCTGTGACGGCCATCTTGAATTTCCGGCTGATCTGAATTTTTTTTTAGGATCAATTAGACATCAAGAGCAACATTCCTGTAAAGTTTCATGACAATCCGCCAAGTAGTTTCAGAGAAGAAGTCGCTACAAGTTTTTACTATATAACTCTATGTAAACAAAGATGGCCGCTGGCAGCCATGTTTAACGTTGAATCAAAACGATTTTTGACTAGGATCAACATCATGTCATGCTGATCATTTTAGAAAAAGTCCCATATCAATATCACTTATAGTTTTCAAGAAGAAGTCGCTACAAACTTGTATTTTAAAACTCTATTTTTAGCTTTGGCGGCCATCTTGGATTTCACATCAACATGAATTTTTGCTAGGATCAACTAGACTTTATGGGCAACATTTCTGTAAAGTTTCATGAATATCCATCCAGTAGTTTCAGCTGTGAAGTCGCTACAAATAAAAGTTTACGGACAGACGGACGGACGGACGACGGACGCCGCACCACGGCATAAGCTCTGCTGATCTCTGATCAGTAGAGCTAATAAAAGGATCATTACTAGAGTAGCGTGTTCTGGAAGTGTGTATCACCTCTCGTAGGTAAATGCCAGATCAAGGATTACACTCGAGGCTCTGCCTCTCGTGAGATCCTTGATCTGTCATTTACCTTCAAGAGGTGATACAAACTTTCAGAACACGTTACTCTAGTAATAATCCTATTCTATCAACATTAGGTAAAAAAATATACATGTTTCTCCCAGCATCTCTAAACAACAATAAGATAGGCTGGTACGTTATTTTGTTGGGTATGCTATGAATAAAGGTTAACAGATGAATTTTGTTTTTGCCAAAAAGAGGATGAGCTAGTGGAAACATTTCATTTTTGCCGTTGATTTAAAGCTGGTGACTGTAATTCTCATGTCTATGCTGTATACATGCAAATCATAATTTTTTAATTAGTTTTTAACTACTCTTTTATATAGTTTATGCATGAGTAAACTGTGTCTGAATGCATCTATTCAGACACAAATTTAACTTGTATAGTCTATGTTTGTGCGGAATTCGGCAATGTTTATATACGTGTAATCTCATTGGGCAATGTTTATATACGTGTAATCTCATTGGGCAATGTTTATATACGTGTAATCTCATTGGGCAATGTTTATATACGTGTAATCTCATTGGGCAATGTTTATATACGTGTAATCTCATTGGGCAATGTTTATATACGTGTAATCTCATTGGGCAATGTTCATATACATGTAATCTCATTGGGCAATGTTTATATACGTGTAATCTCATTCGGCAATGATTATATACGTGTAATCTCATTGGGCAATGTTTATATACGTCTAATCTCATTGGGCAATGTTTATATACGTGTAATCTCATTCTGCAATGTTTATATACGTGTAATCTCATTCGGCAATGTTTATATACGTGTAATCTCATTGGGCAATGTTTATATACGTGTAATCTCATTCGGCAATGTTTATATACGTGTAATCTCATTGGGCAATGTTTATATACGTGTAATCTCATTCGGCAATGTTTATATACGTGTAATCTCATTCGGCAATGTTTATATACGTGTAATCTCATTGGGCAATGTTTATATTCGGCAATGTTTATATACGTGTAATCTCATTGGGCAATGTTTATATACGTGTAATCTCATTGGGCAATGTTTATATACGTGTAATCTCATTGGGCAATGTTTATATTCGGCAATGTTTATATAACTTGTAATCTCATTGGGCAATGTTTATATACGTGTAATCTCATTGGGCAATGTTTATAAATGTGTAATCTCATTGGGCAATGTTTATATACATGTAATCTCATTGGGCAATGTTTATATACGTGTAATCTCATCGGGCAATGTATATATACGTGTAATCTCATTGGGCAATGTTTATATACGTGTAATCTCATTAAATCCAAGTTTAATCCTTAAATTCCAAATTCTAAGATTGAGGACCCCATTTTAAAATAAGCTAATAAACAGACTATCGCACAGGAAAAGTATTCCTCCAGAGCTAATGCATGTGTAAACCTTTAAAAACAGCATCATGTGTGATTTTTGATCCAATGATATAACATTAAATTGGGAATCATTAAGCTAGGTTGCATTCATATTCACCGTCACAAAATTAGCATCATTAGTAAATGATGTTATGCCATCAAACACAAGGTGTCATCTGTGTTTGCCGTTCTTTATATATCATCTGTTCCAATGTAGCAACAAAGGTGTTCAATCATGAATGACAGTTTAATTATATACGATACATATTTTACCATTGAGATATACGCATAAATTACCACAGGGCCACTCACCTGTAGCAGTAGATGTAGAATTTGTCTCATTATCGTCTTCCTGTGAGGCCACCCACATGTTCAGGTCCAAATCGATGTCCATGTTGTTGAGCTCAGTCTTCAGTGACTGCATCTTCTCCTGGAGCACTATCTTCTCATGTGCAATTCTCTGCATTTCCATCTCATACTCTCGCTCCTTCCGCTTCAAGTTCTGGAAAAGATAAGGATATATGTACACCAGTCAGCAGTTATTTATAGATAATATAAGCACACCAGTCAGCAGTTATTTATACATATATGCACACCAGTCAGCAGTAATTTATAGACAATATAAGCACACCAGTCAGCAGTTATTTATAGATACATATATGCACACCAGTTATTTATAGATAAATATATGTACACCAGTCAGCAGTTATTTATAGACAATATAAACACACCAGTCAGCAGTTATTTATAGATAATATAAGCACACCATTCAGCAGTTATTTATAGATAATATAAGCACACCAGTCAGCAGTTATTTATAGATACATATATGCACACCAGTCAGCAGTTATTTATAGATAAATATATGTACACCAGTCAGCAGTTATTTATAGATAAATATATGTACACCAGTCAGCAGTTATTTATAGACAATATAAACACACCAGTCAGCAGTTATTTATAGATAATATAAGCACACCAGTCAGCAGTTATTTATAGATACATATATGCACACCAGTCAGCAGATATTTATAGATAATATAAGCACACCAGTCAGCAGTTATTTATAGATACATATATGCACACCAGTCAGCAGTTATTTATAGATAATTTCTGACATTGGTCTGAATGGGTTTTCCGTGCAGACACAAACACAGTAGGGCAACTTCCCTATTGAAAACAATGTTGCCCAAAATGGTTTTCATTGAGTTGCACGTGTCAAACATTGTAACAGTACAAGTCGTTTGTACCTACATCATATGACCAGTAAGAGAGAAGCCCATTCTGAAGTAAGTTTTTTAATCAATATTCCAGAAGTAAACCAATCAGAGCAAGATGAGACGAAGGTTCCCATCAGACATGGACTGCGACTGCGCCAGGAGTGAATCCACCAAAGTTTCCCGTCCGACATGGGCTGCGCCAGGAGTGAATCCACCAAAGGTTTCCCATCAGACATGCACTGCGCCAGGAGTGAATCCACCAAAGTTTCCCATCAGACATGTACTGCGGAGTGAATCCACCAAAGTTTCCCATCAGACATGGACTGCGGCAGGAGAGAATCTACCAGTTTCCCATTAGACATAGACTGCGTCAGGAGTGAATCAACCAAAGTTTCCCATCAGACATGGACTGTGCCAGGAGTGAATCCACCAAAGTTTCCCATCAAACATGGACTGCGCCAGGAGTGAATCCACCAAAGTTTCCCATCAGACATGGACTGCGCTAGGAGTGAATCCACCAAAGTTTCCCATCAGACATGGACTGCGCCAGGAGTAAATTCACCAATGACAAAGGTCTGTAACTATGGAGGTAGCCAAAAGGAAGAAAACCAGCTGATAGGAAAAGAGGTTTCTCTATGTACATTGTTTCAAATTACCTCTTATGGTAGAATGAGATACTTTGTATCATCACAGTTTTCCATTTATGACTTGCAACATATATTAAAAGAAAAGACATGCAACACAAATGAAATAATTCAGTTAAGACTCTGCATACTAGTGTTGTTTTAATCCGTATTATCATTTAAAGGGACTAGATGCGATGTTGAAGAAATACCAGGGCATCTATCCAACACACAATCACCTGCAGATTGATATCAAAGGTGAAACCATGCAACTGACATTTTGGCCCAGTTTAATTATCGTTCTTGGACAAGGCTGTTTTTTGCTGTGTATATAAATCATCAATATTATTTCATATGCTATCAGCAGCACATAATTATAATTCAATAACTATGTACTTTGATCACAACCAGGTACAAGTTCTCGCAGCCCTGAAGCCTGTTATGAATTAAGATATACCCTAGTCAGATATATATTAGTATACATAAATAGCCACCAAGTTTTCGAGACCACAGTCATTAACATTAATAAATCACAGTAATATGGGCCCAATTGCGCGTTAGGCCAAATGAAATTATGTGTGGTTCTGGTTTCCCGATCGATCCCATTCTTAGGGGCCGACTGTAAACATTTTATGCAAAAAAAAAATAAAAAAAAAAAAAAAAATAGATCTCATAAATATATAAGTATATTATTATTTTTTCCCCACCCCACTTTTTTTCCCCTTTTTTTCTCTATCCGTTCTGTATTTCTGTATCTGACAAAATCAACAAATATATACTAAAGTTAGTTTATTAGGTTATAAAGGTATCGAGTGAAAAAAAGACAAGTATCAAGTGAAAAAAAGACAAAATATAAAATATGTTTAGAAAACAAAATAGTTTCCCTATTTTCTTTTGATAACCACACACATAATTTTATTTGGTCTTATTGGAAACTGAAGTACATTATGACTGATGTATTTTTTATTTCAATTGACACATATCCCCGGAGTACTCTTTAACAAGAATTATATACGATTTGTTATATTTACTAACATATACAGTATAGAAAACATATTTTAATGCATTTAAATTGGGGTGATGAAGTACATGACAAAAGTCATTGAAAGATTTAATGACAATTAAGATTGAGAGATTTAACCTTTTTCTTCTATTTATAGATGACCTAATTTGTCACCTGAAGATACATCTTGGGGGTCACATGGTTACCAGCTCATGCTTTACAGCCAATCAGAACTTAGTTTATAAATATCTTCCTGGGACTATTTTTATAATAGCTCCGCCCCCACACTAGACTAGTCTGCAGACATATTTGTGCTATTTTTAGAACAAAAAGCTATGTGACCCATTTTATGTTGAGAGGGGAGTTCAATATAAAGTAAACATTATCTTTCAAACTGGTGCAGGTATCTTAACCCTTAACCACATACATATAATAGACCGTTCTTTTCTTTGAATTAAGACCATTCCATTTATGTGACAAAGGGGTGTTTTGGGGAAAATGACTGATCAGCAGTCGGACATTGTAAACCCTCTTGCGAGTTACTCGCAGGCTGATCTCGAAGACCTGTGTAAATGAGTGCATAACGTATGTATCTTTCAAGGATCTGTTGTGGCAGGCTCACATCAAATGTAAGTGGAACTGTGTTCAGAGCATCTCTAATCCTAATGCTCTTGTTCAATTTCATCTAACATTTCACTTTTAAATAATTACCAAAAAATGCTGGCCACAGTCACCCTCTCCCACCCTGTATTTTGTTGTTATACTGGACTATACCTGAATGTAGCGTAGAGAGCTGCGGAGTATGCCAAGATTAGATGTCCTCTTGTCTTCCAAACTCGGTATGGTTTTCTTTAGAAAGTCAAAACATTCCTTCAGATGAGCTCGTCTAGAAATATACGTGAACATCATTCTGTCAGTTTAATATTACCATGTCAGAGAAGATTCATTCAAAAACTGACAGTTTACTAGACTTCACAAGACTTAGTGTGTTTCTACATGCATTACAATTATGAAGACTTTTTACTTGAAACACTATCATGTTGTTGTGATGTGGTAGGTATTTGTGCTAAACAGAACTGTGGACCAGAATAAATTTCTTAAGTAGGTAGTAAGCCATGGTACTGACCAGATTTTTTATACAACTTTGAAGAGCATCTAATCATGTCTAAGGAATCAGGTCCATGAAGTAGGTCAAGGTCATTCCCATGATTTTTATTCACATGTCCAAAAATTTCAGGATATTTAATTGTCATGGAACTACTAATATAGTTTAATACTGGCTTATTCTGCCCAGTTTTTATTGACCTTATTTTATGTTTTCTAGCGTGTTCCTAAAAATTTTGACATTTTCTTGTTCATGCCAGTGCTCAAGAAATAGGATAGCCCGACGCATGGGGCTCCTCGAAATCCATTCCGGGCCTGTCTCATTTTGTAGACGAGGAGCCCGTCGGGCCTGTCTTAAAAAAAAAAAAAAATCCCCAAAGAAATCCGTTTTACTGGATCTCAAGCTCAAGTTCTTCAAGACAAAATACTCCCATGTGTATTGTGAACTGTGAAAACACTTGCAATAAAGTAATTAAAATGTGTTATACACGCATTGAAACAATAAGAAGTTTGAATATTTTGCCTGGCTTCGTGTCGGCAGTTTGTCACAACCTTGAGGTCGACAATTGTTGACATAAAACTCATTATTCTGCTATTAGGGTTGTGTTTTCTTTCCTTTGTGATAAGAAATACCGTTTTTGTCATTTAAAACACACTAATGCATGAAAAAAAATCGTTATTGATGGTATTTCGATTGAATGTTTGTGAAATGTTCGGGCCCTAAAAGTGCGGTGTCATAGTAGTTCGGATGGTGTACATAATTTCGGATATATTATTATTATTTTTTATTTTTTTTATTTTTTTTTACATAATCAAATAAGAAAAACTGTCCTTTACAAATACATGTTGGTGGAAAGAAAAATATATATACTGTATATGTATAAATACAGATATAAAGTATATTTCTATTCATTATTTAAGGTGTAAGGAGTTCCTGAAATCCTACTTTTAAATGAATTCTAGTCTAGGCTCCTAATTCTTTACTTGGAGAAAGTGGTGACAAAAAGAAAAAATATAGCCAGAGGAGGCTCTGATAGTCTCATAAAACCTGATTAAAAATTTGGCTCCAAGTTTAGCTCCAGTTTCACCAAGTCGGCTCTGATTATTATCGTTTGGCAAAAGTGCTAAGTACTCTCCTTTGCATTGGTTATAAATTACTATGTAATATTCTTTTCTAACATATTTTTAACGAAATGGTAAATAAGTCCGCTGACCCGGGAGCATAAAGTGATAGCAAAAAGAAAAATATAGTCAGAGGAGGTTCTGAGCTTGATTAATACATACGTAACAAAATTAATGTGTGCTATAAAAGTGAATAAAGACACATTTCCAATAAGAAAAAATATTGGACCTTTCCATTTTAAATCAGGGCCTGTCCATTTCAAATCAGGGCCTGTCCATTTCAAATCGGGGCCTGTCCATTTTCAGAAGCAACAAGCCCTGGGCCTGTCTCTTAAAATAATTTTCTTTGAGCACTGCATGCACTTCTTGTATGTTTTTCCCCTGACACCCACACAACCCACCCACATGAAAAGGGCCAATGCAAGTATAAAGGGAAAGGCACAACCAGAATTTGTACCTTGTTCATTATTGAAGGATATAGAAATAGCAAAAAAAACATGGCAGTGCCTTTTTGAATAAATTCTGTGAATTATGAAGTCCCCTACCAGTGTAAACACCTATCCAAAATACTGTACATGCAGAACGCCTTCATTGCACTTGCAACACAAATGTGCATATTATATACTGAAAGGTAAAGGAAACGCATATTGGGTATTTCCGCTATATATTGTATGTTTAATATGCTACTGCTAATCGAATGGTACAGGACAATCTTAGGCCCGTCATTTCGGAAAAAAGGTTTAAATGGCACTGAACACAGCAGTGGTTACCCCTTTAAAGTTTCATTATCGACAGAATGCTCATGAGCAAACCTAAGGCTTTAAATGTTGCAGTCTCTCATTAAGCACACTACTGAAATGGCTTGACCTTTTCAATCGAATTTCGTGTAACAAGTATAATTTAATTAAAAGGGCTACTACATGACAGTTGTGCTTTCTGTAAGGCCTAAAAAAAAAAAAGGTTTGTTTCTGGTTACCCGACCGACCCTCCCGTTTTACCGCCGACCGTAACTTTTTTATGGACCTCCGAAAAAAAAAAGTCAAGGTGCCATTCCAAAAAAAAAAAAAAAAAAAAAATAATAATAATTTAAAACTCGTCACTTCTAATTCATGGGATCTAATTTGCCTTCCTAAACATGATGTGATGTTGCAGTTAATGCATAATGAAAGTAAATATTTATGATTTTGTTGTCTGTCTTGGAGAGAAAAAAAAAAAAAAAAAAAAAAAAGCCTACCTACCGACCCATATTTTTTGGGGCGTGTGTGTGTGTGTGTGTAATTCTAAGGTTTATAGTCCCTCCGCCAACGAACACGTCAAGGTATACCTGACGCGATGGGCACAATAGAGTCTGGACTTATATTTTTTGGGGCATGTAACCAGAAACAAACCTATTTTTTTTTTAGGCCTAATTTGTTGTAGGCCCTTTTTGTACAAAACACATTGAGATATATCTGGAATATTACGTGGAATTAGGTGTATATAATAGTGAAGTATAGGCAAGTTTTTGATTATGCTTTTCCTTTCAGTATATAAAATATAAAATAAAAAAAATAAAACTCAAGGGAAAGTAAAAGTTAATGAATGGGAATCAATTTTCTATTCATAGAAACAGTGGCCTTGACAATTGACCTGAACAACCATTCCAATGTTTCTTTCTATGAGCCAAAACTTGTGAAGTTTTGTTAAAATCCCTCAAGGGAATCTTTTTTTTTCTTTCTTCAATTTTCTACTTAATAACAATCCCAACCTTTACTTCCATGCGCTGCACCTTGTGGTGAATTTTCATTAAAATCCTGTGACAGAAACTGGTAGGGAATCAATAGTTTCACCTTGGAAAAAAACACAAAACTATTATCTTAACCACGTCTGCTAAAATTCATTTTAATGACTTAAAATACTTCCTTATGTTCACTCCCAATGAAAAACAGACATGAACAGTGCCTGATAATTTGTCACCAAACTTACAATATAAATTATAACGCTAATTGTATGCAATTTCATGTGGAGCTCATACAAGGGGTCATTAAGGGGAAATAGTTTTCTATAGTTGTGTCCATGCGTTCGTGAAAAACAAATGCTGTTTAATGGCTCATCAACACAGTAAAATTATGTTATTTATACTAAGAGCCACCCTAGACAAAACAACCCTAGACGGAGCTAGGGATCCTAGACAGAGCTAGGGAAAGGACACCTGCCCTACTCTTACTCTTAAAGGAGTAGACCCCTATAGTTCTTTCACGTGCTCGGAGAAGACTCCGATTCATGGGATTGCATGGTTTACGTACCATCTGGCGGATGAGCCTAAATTGTCTTGCCTAAGTATACACCGACAAAACAGTGGCACCGGTGAGGCTTGAACCAAGATCCTCCGGTTTTAAATATCTACCGTGCTATCCAATGAGCTACGACAGCCCAACAAATGTATCCCATCACAACATAATTTATGGTAAATATTTAAACGATTCTCTATACTGGTATACCCACCTATTTTTCTCCAACCAGTTATGTGTCGAGCTGATATAAGGTGCGAATTCTTTTCCTTTTTTGATTTTCCTAAAAACCAATACATATATTATATATATAGTGGACATTAGATGGCGAGTTATTTTGTTGACGCCCATTCTCAAACAGGCTACTTTCAGCTTTTGGTGGTTTGAAATCTATCAGAATACACATTCCAAGTGTCCTCAAAAATAAAATCATTATGTGAAAAGGTTTTCAATAGAAAGTATATATAATATAAGGGGTGTGCTTTGTTTCCCTGCAGTTGGTTCTTTTTGAGGTGATTTCTATTAGTATTTTCGTAGCATGTAGTCTAAAAATAGCCTCTAAGAGAAACTGGAAATCCCCAGTTACTATAAATAGTTGCATGAGATACACACCTGTTTTTCTCCAACTTGTTGTGAACTTCTCTGGTGCCAGCTCTGTAGAAACAAAGATAGCTCCGTCATAAATAGCTCCCAACTTTCTCTAAAGTTTGTCTTCGTTAATACAAAACAATTTTTCCTTAAAATGTTAATAATAAAATCAATCGACAGAAATATTTCCTGGTCATTATTGCTGTTGCATTATTGGACTGGCTCCTATCTTTGTAGTTTCATGTTTTAATATACATGTATTCATGTTTTAATATACATGTATGTAAAGTTGAAGATCATCAATGACTTAAAAGGGACACATGGCAATCTTGAAGTGTTGAAATGGGTGACTCAATTTATATATCCAGTATCATTTTTGCTTTTACCCTCGTAAAATTTTAAGTATTCACTATTTTGTCATATACTAAAATTTTAATATATAATTGGTGCTGTAATATCAAAAATTAATAATCTGCAAGAACAAATTGCTTAATACTATTCTAATAATTAATATTAATGATTGAACAAATGCAAGTTATGTAGAAAAACTAGTTGGACGCCAGGAGTTTAAAAAAAAATAAAGATTGCCGCGAGTCCCTTTAAAGCTGCATCAGCCGTAACTTTTAGTTTATAAAACACAAAATAAGGACATTAAAAAACATTACATAACTACCATTATTAAATATTTACTAAACAGAAACAAGATATTTTGTCGGAATTAAATTACGGTACAGTCTGCAAAAAACAAGATGGACAAAATGGCCCTGAATCGCTCACATGATGATCTTCGCAATGATGAAAATATTGTCAAACAAGCTTATAATTGCATAACAGAATGAGCTCATGCACTCGATGGCTTGTCATGGCAAATTCCTGTGCCCGCCTTAGTGTTCAGGCCCAGTAAGTTAGTGTATATTTAGTTATAGGGTGGTGATCTCCACAGTTTCCATAGTACAGGGGTTATGTCCACATGGGTGGGGATAGACCCCAATACCGATACTGTTGGATGGTTGTATCCGTCTGCTCCATGCACAGCAAATGTATATATGGTTATTGGGTGGGGATCTCAATGGTTTCTAACTAACGGCCCAGCTTGGTTGTGACGTTGACCTAGTTTTAAGGATCATCCACTTGAAAAAGCGATTTCTGAGAAGGTGTTCAAGCAAAAGTTTACGACAGGCAAAGAGTGATCTCAATAGCTCAGATCTGATGAGTCTGGCTCAGGTGAGCTAAAAATAGAAAGAACTCCTAAACAATCCATTTTTTATTTAATAGGTCTAAGAATCTATAACAGGTTGATCCTCCCATGTGATCCTGGATTGACGAGCTTGGTTTTCCAACATGATTGTATAAACTCACCTCATAAAGAAACTGTCTGGAGGCCCAACATAGATGGGGGACATTTTCCTGAATAAAATAATAATTTACATTAGATTAAAGGGACACTCACAATTTGTATTTGTAATAAACATGTAATCAGCTCACAGGCATAATAATAAACAGATCTATAGAAAACTTCCTATCTGAACCAATGAAATAGCCAAAATATCACCCGTGGCACCTTAACTTTTCTTTCCATCTCCTATCTCATTTATTCATTGATTTTGATGAGAGTTAATTCAAATGATTCATAAATTAATGAATAACAAAATGGGGTTACCGGTATAATAATTATCTTTTTGTTTTCAACAGAAGAAGTTGTTTAAAAAGCTGCTTAAAGATAAAAATCTCACCATTTTTGGCTTTTCTCTTAAAAATCAGGTTTGACACAGTAAATGTTTCCATTGAACAGCTCCTTTTTTGTTTGAACTGGTAGAGTAAGGGAAATGCTATCATTACATTACGTGGTCCCGCCTTAATTCCATTAAGCTATGGGAAAGCTTATATTAGCAGGATTTCATAATATTTTGACAATAAAACATGTTTAAACACATTTTTTACCTTAACAAGTGTTTAAAATTACCTATTAAATGTTTTAATTTTACAATATGAAAACATTTTAAGCTGAAATTTATATTTTATTTCATACCCCAGCCAACCCCGTTTTCGCTTCTTGGAGAAGGGGTTGGATGGGGTATGAAAGTTAATACTCAGACCACGTAATGAGGTTTGTAATGAGTTTTGGCACAAATGAAATGTGTATCTATAAACAGACAAGCGTTTGAAGTAGGGCAACATTTTGTGAAATTTTTGCACTGTTCCACATGGAATTCAGGCAAATTTTACAGTGTTCAATTGGTTTGTTACTAGGTCCGTGATTAGCTTCAACAGTTGGAATATCTGCAAATCATATTTCACAACTTCTAAAATAGTGAAACCATGGTACTGACGTCTGTGGTGAAACCAGATAACTTTGGCTTTATTAAATGCGGTGGCTAAACTTGTAAACCATGTGATGTAACAAATTTTGTGCAACTAAAAAAGTGCACACACCCATGCCGTGTACCTGATAATAAAACGTTTCTAATTGTTTTGTGTATGCATCAACAGTGTTTTTTAAAAAGTTATTTTGGAGCTGAAGTTTCTGCCCCATTCCCCTCCTCAAAAAGTATGTTTTCACCCCCTTTTTTGAGAAAAAAATTCCTCTCAAAAAAATTAAATACTTTTTTTTTCTCTTTTAAATGTTTCTTAATTGACCATCCATACATGTTCATCAAGCATGTTTTGATGTGAATTTAATCTTAAATGAAAGACTGAGACTAAATACTATCTTTCTTCTTTATTTTATCATTGTCAAAATTCCCCCTTTTTCCAATTCACGTCAAATTTCCCCCCTCTAAAGGGCCCCGGCCCCCTTCCCCCAAAAGTAAAAAAAAACACTGATCAATAATATATATATTTTATATCCCTATGTCTGCTTTAAGTGGATGTATTGAAGTAATGTAAGGAACTATAAATATCATAAGTGACACACTTTCTTTCCGTTTTGAAATTTTGTTTGGACATCATTAATTAAGATCAGTGTTAAGGACATTTCCTGAAATTGTTACTGGACATCTTTTTCGTGCATACCTGTATAAGAGCGACTATGTACTTAACATATTTTTTTCAAAATTTAGATTTCATTATTATGAACCTTATTAACTGTTTAGATAATAAAGTTACTTGTTTATGCACTAAAATCAAGTATAGTTTCAGTATTTTGATTCAGACCACGTAGAGATTTATTATAGCTTTTTTCATACTTAGCACGTAAATGTCTGCCTGAAAGGTAACAATTAAGAAATAAAATATTTCCAGCGGGTTTATATTGTTCCAGATCACAATACCTGGTAGACGAAGACCATCGATACCAAGGGCCGTTGGCCCGCCGTTTCGATGTATTTCAAGTCCCAAACACCGGGTTTTGATCTTGCACAATATAAACCAGCTGAAAATATTTTCATCAATATGATATGTACAAGTTTTGTAAAGATCAAATATAAAACGAATGTGCTAGTATTCACAAGGCTTAATATGGCATTTTTTCAGAAAAACAAGGGCCATACCTCTGATGTTACTAATCCGATCTGGCTGGTTTTCAAACTTTCTAAGCTTTCATTGATATAAAGACACTGGCAAAGTTTCAACCAAAATCTGCCATTTTTTTCAGAGGATTTGCAAGGCAATAAAGGTAATGTGTTGTTTCCCTTTTCGGCTTTAGTAAGTTACTTGTCGGTACATTCTCTTTTTGGTAGTTTATGATCTTTTCGTTTTTATGAGTATTCTCGAGAAGAAGTTTGGCGGTTCCGCCTCAACGTGAAATCTATTTTCCCTCTTTATTCCTTCATTGTTATTATCAAGCGGTGAAAGTTAACGTAGATGCAGTAACTAGCATATGTTTAAGGCTAAATAAAATGATACCTGAGTTTACTGTAACCCGACCGACCCTCTGAAAACGCTAAAAGCGCTCAATGTTATGGCGTGCACTCTCCATAAAGAATCAATTGTTGAATTGTTTGACAAGTACCACAAACAGGTCGGTAAATGCCCAGAGTTCATATGTTTACTTGCTTCTCAGCACTAAGCATTGGCATCGACTACTACTGCATTTTAACTTCTTGAAGAAGTACGCCGTTCCATAATCATTTTCTGAACTCAACCTCATAATAACTAACATGAGAAATTTATAAATATTTATTACTTTCTGATGTTAGAGAAGTAAAAGTAATATACATGTAAGTCAACACTTTTACAAAACTATTCAAATGGTCAATAACATTTGACATTATAACTTTGAATATTTGTTCAGCTGTCTGGGAGGCAAGAACTGCACTTGGTTATGTCAACCACAGAATTTGACTACACCTGTGGGTCCCCCATCCTTCCTGACGGTCACACATTCAGGAAGAGGATGGAAGTCAAGTCACTCATAACATGACAGGCCCCACTGGAGATCACACTGTATGGAGCTGGACTGATACCAGCCGACTCATGTACTCATTGTGCTGCTGTTGGAGCTGACCCTCTTTCGGACTTGCGAAAACCATTTAAAACTGTTTTACCACTTTGCAATAATTGCAAGTGTTTGGGAAAAGAGCCAGTTGTTACCAGGCCTTTTGGGAAACAACAAAACATACACAATTTCATATTGTTATCTATTGTAGTTTTTAAAATACCACATTTTCCCAGTCATCAACCTTAAACGTAACTTCGCCAAAAAAAAATTAAATAAATAAAATGCCTACCCACCTACCCTTTTTTTTTCCAGCAATGTTACAGTAAACACAGGTATAAATTTATTTGGCCTAACCTAAAACTGTAATTATAGTCATGTCACTCGATGCTTCGGACTCATTTGTTTCGTACTCATTATATTTCGCACTAGTGACGATTGGTTCTCAAGTCTTTTTGTACCCTACACAATTATGTTAAAAAGAAATACCATTTCTAGATCGTTTGTTATAATCAAACCTTTTTGATAATGTGTCAGTTGTATTAAACTTTTATAAGATTACTATGTTAAAATTGTTCAGTATGTCATTCTCCATATATACAAGTAAGAAGTCTCAGTAGTATATTTCATGTCTAATGTTCATATGTTTGATATTTTACATTGGAACTTCGACATCAAAGTTATTTGTTTTTTCTTGTATTTTTTACCATCATCTCAATAAAAGTGATCCACACTTTGAGTTGGTTATCTGTTGTCAATTAGAGGACATCACAGTAATATTATCCTTTTATTCTGCATATATCATGCATTTTTCTCATATATACGTATAACTGGATCATACATATTCAGCTTGAATAAAATTAATGTAATTTGATATGACATTTGTAATACTAAATTTCTTTTTTTTTGCCTAATTTAGGTTGTACTGAAGTTACAGGAAATTTACCGAAAATGGAATAAAGGTCATATATTTGGTATTTCAGAAACGAAACTGGCGACCTAATATTTATATATATACTGTAAAGGGCCGTTGTTTGACAGCTTTTGGGGCAGAAATTTGGCCCCATTCCCCTCCCCTAAATGTATATATTTTTCCCCCTTTTCCTGTGAAAAATATTAGAATTTTTCTAACTCCAAAACAGGAAAGCATACAATTTGGAATGGTCAATTCTTGGTACCACTTAAATAATAAAAAAACACTAATTTGTGTTTCTTAGAAATTCCCTTTGATATGAAAACAACGCAAAATTCCCCAAATTCCCCTTCCTGAGGGCCCTGGCCCCATTCCCCCAAAGTGAAGGGAGGGCCCTGCTGTATAGAAAAACACATCTTTAAAAAAGTTGTTTATTGAAAAAAAAACATGAAGAAACTGAAGGAAATGTCCTTTTAAAAGTAAAAAACTTTAACAGATAATATTTATATCTAGTCATGGTGTGAGTGTAAGATCCGCCCTTGAAACTATAAAAACCTTGAACCCCTGTTTTACACCATGTGACAACTCATAGTAACCAATTAATGAAAAGGGGGCGTGGCCAAATGTGTAAGCCACTTGATGCGCACTATCAGTAGCTATATTGTTTTTGTTTTTTCTCGAATGAAAACGTTATTTACTTTTAGACTACCGATGTACCCAACCATTAACGTGAAAGGTCGCACATTTTCAACGTTGTCAACGTCACATGATTTCTTTGGCAATGTCAAGTTTACATGCTTGTTACTATTAATAACGTTCTGGCGGCGTAAATACATAATTTGTCAGACATAATTTACCCAGATTTGGATCTCATTCTTGGTTCCTTGAAAGTTCCGTCGTGTGCATAATAAGTCTCATTATCATCACGTGATGTGCCTGGTTCTGAGAGACTCGATGTTCGTCTGTCCGAGCCATTTCTGTGCCGCCTCGACTCGTCACCTGAAACCGGCACAACATATACCGCGTGACGCATATAATTATGCAAATGAGCTTCGTCTAGCCGTACAACGCAACGCAAAATAATATAATTAAATAAAGGTTGAGTACTGATCTAAATCCAACTGACATCAACAAATAGACTGTAAAACAGACAGTTTAATAACATTAAGTAAATACAAAATACGTGAAAGAGGCAATTAACCACTAGATCTCATTCAATTAACGTAAATAAATACGCACCATGTGCAGGGTGCAACCACGTGCTTACCGTTTCCTCGCGACTCTAGAAATTCCGCGGCTTCTAGGAGAGTTTCCAAACCCATATCTGCAAACGAACGTCAATACCGATTGATGTCTGCTTCCTTGTTAAACATGCATCCAAAATGTTGATCGACGGTGTGCTTTAATTTTGACACTCACTTTTTCTCGCCCGGTAAGATGGCGGCTTGATCAAAACAAAACTCTCTTAGCAAACACGATATACCACGTGGACTTTGATTGACGCCGGTCTTCAACGGACCAATCACTGCACAGCATTTTTACGTCATCGTTACGCTATGTTGATAATCACATGTCGGCAGTAAACCTACTCACTACGTTGTTTAGGAAGATATATATTTGTTAATGCTTTTAATTTATAAGTACTAGCACGATTACATATTTTGTCAATCAATCTGAACTACAATTAATATAATGAAAAATAGTATCGTTTTGTTCTTGAAACTTGAGGCTTTTTCTGGACTATTTGTTTACCTTCAATACGAGTGGGCGTTAACTTATTTGATTTTCTTATCACGTGACTTTCAATCAAGCATAACTGGCACGTCACGATATTTTGCAGTTTGTCAAAATTGGATCAAATTGAGAAATAGAACAGAGTATATAAATTTCAAAGTGGCACCCGAATATACAAGGTTCCAGTAAGTTTTTATATTCTACTGCTAACTTTTAATATTAGTTTTGTAATGCCATTCATGAAATATAGGCGCTTCATTGCATTGTTTACATGCGTAAAATGGGTGGGTGGGGAAATGGTACCTGACTGATTCGGACCATGGACGATTCGAACCATGTCGTGGTCTGATTACTGGTTGATTCGAACCATACTAATCAATTCGATCAGTTAAAAAAAATTAAGATTAAAGTTATATATAGTGGTTTCTCCTAATATCGCGGGTTCTTTAATATAGCGGTAAACACTATTTTTGATGACATCTTCCTCAAGCGCCACCAACCTGAGATCAAAATCTCACAATTCATACCCGAAGGTCACGCTAATGTTTACAAAGACATATGGTAAGTATCGTTAGAACACAACTGGAATACGCATCCACAGTCTGGTCACCATACACTCTCATTAACATAAATAAAGTAGAACGCCGCGCAGTCAAATGGGTAAACAACAACTATTCACCATATCACAGTGTAACAGATATGCAAACAAATCTTGGCTGGAGAACACTAAAAGACAGAAGAACTGACTCAAAATTGTTAATGTTTTATAAAATATTCCATCACCAGGTTGAAATTCCAATGCCTCCTTATCTCCAGTCCAACACCCAGGTCCCTATCAGAATGACCCGACACATGCACCCGAATTATTTCATACAAATGCAAACTTCTACAAATTTTCTTTTTTTCCTCACACAGTCACACTATGGAATTCGCTTCCTCATAGTATTGCTGTCCTGCCAAACATAGATCTGTTTAGGCAGTCAGTCAGCCAGTTGAATCACCATTGAGATCCGGAAGTTTTTTTTTTTTTTAAACTCTTTTTTTATTTCTTCTATTTACACTCCTTTTCTTCACTTTTTCACTTAGATAGTCTTATCTATCTACTTTTAACTTTTCTCACTATTCTCACCGACAAACACACTTTTTCCTGCTTAAAATACCCACGAGGGGAGTATAGCAGTATACACAGATAGATAGATAGAAGTAAAATTGGCTTTCCATATAAATACATACAAACATCACAATGTGTAAATTTCCCACCCCTTACCAACAAAAGAACCCATACCACTTCGTAAAATAAGTTTATAAACTTTGGGGCTCAGTCAAATCTTCGTCTGCTTGATGATATTTATGAATCAACTTGTTGTGGTCACGTGACGACGCTATGTTGCGAACAGGGCAACTACCAACAGCGCCAATAAATTAAGGGGAACTAATAAAGAAGCCCTGCTACGCCTTTTCCTACGGAGTTCCCAAATTGATTTGTAGACGCACATATTGGGAGGATGCAAGACACTTGGTTTTGTTTCTTGGGGAAAGTGTGACTTCTGTCCACATTGGACACACCTTACAGTTTTGAGGCGTGACTCTTTTTCAGATGTCCACACTGCCTAACAAAGGTCTAACTGCTAGTACAAAAGTTAAAAAAGTAAAGAGAACAAGAGTGTTGAGTGATGAATTGATGTAACTTGCGTGATTATTAAAAGAAACAGTTGAATTTCAGCATACAATTGTAGTTTTATTTGTAGATATATCCCATTTATTTTATTTAGATTTTTTTGCAATCAATAAACTACAGTCAGGGCCTCCACTGTTTACCGCGATATTAGAGTACTCTCCCCTGACAACAGTAAAAACATAGCTGTCGATATCGGATAAAATTATTTCAATATTTAATCCATCTAATGTTTTAATACTATGTACAAATACAAATGAGATGTTTGTGAACGTAACCAGGACAGAAATAATTTTAGATAAATGTTGTATTATAATTATTTAAACTGCAAACAGTAAGTACCGCGATATTAGGGAACACCAATCTAACTGAATAATTCATACATCACAGTGTTTGTTTTCCTTATATAAAGTGGTACCGACAAACGGTACATTCGGCATTCCCAATCGCAAAAGTATGTTTTTTTACCAATTGGAGTGAAAAAAAAACCAATAAAAAAATACTTTTTTTAAAAAGTTTTTTATAAATATTTCGAGTGAAACTTTATTTAAAGAGAAGAATATATATAAAGAGAGAACTATATTCTTTTAGGTGAGTGTACTGAAATACTGCAAGAGAATGTATACATGGTAGATGTGTTTGCAATGTATTTAAGCATACAATATTGCTTTTGTTCGATAGTGAAAAATTCCCAAATTATGGTAAAATGCCACAAATTTTCCCAATTGAATGGGTACCTGTATCATTCCCAAAAGGGTGAAAAAAAATCACTGCATCATCATCCATTACTTAACTATTACACCAGATATTATGATAGTGATGAATTTTAGAAGTAATTTGTTACCAAGTGAGGGAAACTCAATACATTAGTAATTTAAAAAAGATCTGTTTTTCTCATTCTGGTAGAGCCTCAGGTTTTAGATCACTTTCTCCTGCATAAATTAAAACAATCTTGAACCATTTAAATTATTTACGATATATACTGCATGTCTTCAGAGCTGTAGATACATTTTGGTGGCAGTGAGTATTTACTCGTCAGATTCAAAATGAATGAGTAACAAGGAACTCGTTCAGAGTAAACACTTGCTTTAAAGGGGTTGATGCACTATTTTCAAACACAGTTTATCTTAAAGGGCTCTGAAAAACTTAAAAAAGCTGAAAGAATTATCAAAATGCCATGAAAAATAAAGGAGATATGACCTATTGAAAATTTGCAAAGAACATAAATGGAGGCGGCCATCTTTGAACGCTGACGTCATCGCGCCGTTTTACCATATATGGCATATTAATAAAATGTCTTTTAAATCAAAGAAAATCACTGCAAATGAAAAATAATACTAAAATGTATGCATTTTACATCTTTATATTTATTTTTAATCAATTTGCAGTGGGTTTCTTTGCTTTAAAATACATTTTGTCAATATGCCAAATATGGTAAAACGGCGCGATGACGTCATCGTTCAAAGATGGCCGCCTCAATTTATATTCTTTGCAAATTTTGAATCCGTCATATCTCCTTTATTTTTCATGGCATTTTGATAATTCTTTCAGTTTTTTTCAAGTTTTTCAGACCCCTTTAAAATGAACTGTGTTTGGAAATAGTGCATCAACCCCTTTAAGTATTTCATGTTTTCAAAATGGATGTGAATTAATACATTTTAAAAGAAACAAGTACCTATTCAGATTAAATGGAAGTTAAGTAAAAACAAAAGAAACAATGTATGACCTTAATATTAGACATGTTTGGAACAATTTCGATCATGTACATGTAAACATGGAATAAACTGTTCCACAGGACAGTACATACAAATATAAAACTCATGATTTTTAAAAGTTTTGAGTTTTTGTAAGTTGACAATTTAAAAAAACTGAGGGTTTTACTTTTTATAAACAAAAAGTATGAGTTAAATTACTAAACAACTCAGCTTATCTATAGCTCTGTGACATTGTCTCTAAAATTTAATTGTCACCTTTATTTTCTTTTTCTTCCTTAACCTGCGTTGTTTATATTGTAAACATGTGTAAATATGTAAATTAAAGGGCCACATGGAAGATTAGTTCACAAACTAAATGTGTTACTCTCAATAAATAGTCTATTATTATTTATTAGTCCCCTACCGGTCCGGACCGGAGGGGACTTTAGGTTTGCCCCACGTCCTTTCGTCCGTCCGTCTGTCATCTTTTTGTCCGGACTAACTTTGTCATGCATCAGGGGATTTTGAAATAACTTGGCACAAATGTTCATCATAGTGAATGGCGTGTCGCGCGCAAGACCCAGGTCTAGCTCAAAGGTCAAGGTCACAGTTGGAGGTTAAAGGTCAGAAATACGCTTGTCCGGGCTGTAACTTTGTCATGCATCGTGGGATTTTGAAATAACTTGGCACAAATGCTCACCATTATGAGACGGCGTGTCGCGCGCAAGATCCAAGTCTGTAGCTCAAAGGTCAAGGTCACACTTGGAGGTTAAAGGTCAGAAATAAGCTTGTCCGTGCTGTAACTTGGTCATGCATCATGGGATTTTAAAATAACTTGGCACAAATGTTCACCATAATGAGACGGTGTGTCACGCGCAAGACCCAGGTCCGTATCTCAAAGGTCAATGTCACGATACCTTCAGACACAGGAACACATATATTGCAGCTAAACATGGTGAGGTTTTCAACATTCCTTGCATGATCATTCACATGACTACATTCAGCCTTTCATATGGGTACATTCAAAGATAACTGTTCTTCAATAACTTCAGAATTAACAAACTGGCTAATAACAACTTTATTTCTTTGACATTTGTGCAATTATTAGTAACCTTTGACAGCAGTGCAGCTTCTGAATTGTTAATTTTGCACAAGACCCGGTAGGGGACTATGGCCGTCCCTCGGACTGCTTCTTCTTATTATTATTACATGCCTAATTCAACACTAAACCAGGCCTTCTGTGACCGTAAAAGCCCATTTTTTTGTGTGGCCAGATAAATATCAAAATTGTAAAAAGGGCTGGTAAGGTCAGATTCAGAGAAGGCTCGGATTAGATCAACACAAGCTAAATATAACACACCACAGCTTTCACAAAATAAAGCTCCGTGCAATTTAATGACCGTTGCTTGAATAATTTATTAATTCATATAGTGGTTTCTAAATTGGAAAACCACTACAAACAAGACAATAAAACGCAGTCTCCGTTTTTAGCTCGACTATTCGAAGAATAAGAGAGCTTGCGTAATCACGTCGGCATTGGCGTTGGCATCCTATATCAAGGTTTGCGTGTAAGCTGTGTATACAAATCTGTGTCTCTCACATTTCTTATCCTATCACAACCGAATTTGGCCATGGGCTTCCTTATAGCGTTATCTTAAGGGCTGCATAAGTAATTTTGATTCCTGTAACCCATGGGCCCCCGTGGAACTCAAATTATGATAGCACTTAAAATGCGTCCCATTTCACAACTTTTGCGTGTAAGCTGTTTTTATCTCTATATCTCTTACATTCCAACCAAATTTGACCATGGGCTTTCTTATAGCATGATCTTAAGGGCTGCTTAAGTAATTTTGCTTCCTATAACCCCATGTCACCCAAATTCTGATCATCAAATTTTGCGTGTAAGCGGTGTTTACAGGTCTATTTCTCTTACATTTCTTGTCCTAGCTCAGCTAAATTTGGGAATTGGTTTCCTTTTAGTAAGTTGTAAAGGGTTGCATAAGTAATTTTGTCTTTTGAAATTTCTGGGCTCCCATGGAACCCAAATTGTGATGGCCCATAAAAGGTACAATAAAGGCAAGGATTGCTTGTAAGCTGTTGTATATATCTATATCTTTTAAAATATTTTTTTCTTATGTCATCCAAATTCATTATTCATCTTATTCATACTTCACCCATATTGGGGCATGGTCAAAGGTCAAGGTCACCATGACCTTATATAGAAAAATGCATTCCGGACAATAACTTTGAAACCGTAACGTCTACACTCATGAAACTTCACAGGTGTATTGCCCTAGGTGAGCGGGGGATCCTTATTGTTTTGGGTCAGTAGGTTAAAGGTTAAGGTCACTGTGACCTTATATAGAAATATACATTCCGGACGAAAACTTCGAAAGCATAACACCTACACTCATGAAAATTCATAGGTGTATTGCCCTAGGTGAGAGGAGGATCCCTATTGGTTTGGGTCAGTAGGTCAAAGGTCAAGGTCACTGTGACCTTATATAAAAAAAACACATTCCGGTCGGTATCTTCGAAACCATAACACTTACACTTCATAGGTACTTTGTCCTAGGTGATAGGAGGATCCCAATTATTATTGGGGTCAGTAGGTCAAAGGTCAAGGTTCCCTATATAGAAATATGCATTCTGGAAGATAACTTTGAAACCATAACACCTACACTTATGAAACTTCATAAATACATTGGCCTGGGTGGGAGAAAAAAACCTATTGTTTTTGAGGTCAGTAGGTCAAACAGGGTTCTCAATAGACTTTAAAAGTGAAGAGTCATATGACCCTTGACTCAAAAATCTCAAGGGTCAAAATTGAAAAAGCAAGAGTCAAATATAAATCGAACAAATCGAAACGCCGTTTTATAAAACATCCTTTAATAACTTTAATTGTAGTGAATTCTGTAAATATTGTATTACAAAGAAAGGTGTGAAAGAATATATATACATTTGAACTTAAAAAACTACTATTCCATTTTACAATAATGTGTCATTATGTCAAAGATTCCAAAGTTATGTAAGGATGTTTTATAAATTGGGGTCCACATTTGTTAATATTATAAGTTATTGGTGTTATTATAACACAATCTCTGTTTGCACCAATTGTATGTATGTATATTTGGAACATTAAACAAGAAAGCAAAGGACAGTGTATCTTTAATGTATGTTTAATTCTCAAGAAATCTATTCTCATTTTATTAATTTCATTTATTTCAAAAAATAATTCTGTAGTATAGTACACTATAATATTATATAATAGACGAAAATATACTTCTTTGCGCCATTTATTTGTGAATTTAACATACATGAATTAATAAAGTCCGTTACTCGATAGCACAAACAATGTCCGTAATCGCAAAATATCACAATACGTAATGTACGGTAAGTTTTGACTGAATACCAACCCAGGTTAAAAAACGCTCTTTGTATACATGTACATTTCGCCGATTTATAAATATTTAAATTATCCTCATTAAAACTATATTTCTTTATTCTTTAAAACGTGCGTAAAACAAAATTAACGAACAACAACACAAATAAACAAACGACAAACACAAATAAAGTCAATTTTATTTTTGCCGATTTTACCTGTTTGACCGCTAGCTTCTGTTTTATCGCAATTCAATTTAATTAACCCCCTAATCAATCAGAAGCCGGTAGCAATCAATTAAACAGTTAATCCAATCAAGTCATAATAGTCTCCACCCGCGCAAAGCATCATAAACTTCAAAGATGATCATTAAATTATCAACACAATAGCAGCGATTAGATTACACAGTGACACCATTTACAGACAGTTATTTCCCCCTCTGGCACACAAGATGCGACAGGAGCGAATTTGATTGGTCGAGAGGCGATCAAGGTCGTCAGGCAAGGTGTCAATCACTGTTTATGCAGCTGTGATGCAAATAGGTATTGGATTGATGCTTGGAAGCAAATACACGCGCGTCATAAAAACGCACAGGTCGTAAATTAGATGCGTCAGAAATGGGTCAAATTGAAATTCCATGCGTCAAAACGCGCGTGTACGCGTCTATTGAGAACCCTGTCAAAGGTCATCCTGACCATATATAGAAAAACACATTCCAGATGATAACTTCGAAACCATAACACCTACACTCATGAAACTTCATAGGTACATTGCACTGTTGAGTGGAGGATAACTTTTGTTTTTGGTGTCGGTAAGTCAACGGTCAAGGTCACAGTGTCCGTATACAGAAAAAGGCATTCTGGAAGGTAACTTTGAAACCATAACACCTACACTATGAAACTTCATATGTACACATTGCCCTAGGTGAGTGGAGGATACCTATTGCTATTGGAGTCACTAGTTCAAAGGTCAAGGTCACCATGATCTCATATGGAAATACACATATCAGACAAAAACCTTGAAACCATAAACCTACAATTATGGATCTTCATAGGTACATTTCACTAGGTGAGAAGAGGTCACCATGACCATATATGGAAATACACATTTCGGACCGTAACTTTGAAACCATTACACCTACTATCATGAAACTTACAGGTACATTTTCTAGGTGGGAGGAGGATACCGATTGTTTTTGGGATCAGTAGGTCAAACGTCAAGGTCACCATGACGTTATATGGAAAATACACATTCTGGATGGTAACTTCGAAACCATTACACCTACACTCATGAACCTTTATAGGTAAATTGCCCTAAGTGAGAGGAGGACCTCTATTGCTTTTTTTGAGGGGATCAATAGGTCAAAGTTCAAGGTCACATGACCTTTATGGAACTACAGATTCCAGACAATAACTTCGAAACCATAACATCTACACTCATGAAACTTCATTGGCGCATTGTTCCAGGTGAGCAGAGGATCCCTATTGTTTTTGGGGCCAGTAGGTCAAAGGTCAAGGTCACGGACCTTATATGGAAATATGCATTCTGGATGATAACTAAACTTTACACCTACACTCATGAAACTTCAAAGATACATTGCCCTTGGTAGGAGGAGGATTCTTATTGCTTTTGGGGTTAATCAGTCAGAGGTCAAAGTTTATGTGACTTTATATCGAAATACTTAATCTGGAAGATAGTTTCGAAATCATAACACCTACACTCATGAAACGTCATAAGTACATCAACCTTTTAAAGTGAGAGAAGGAACCAAATTGCTTTTGGAATCAGTAGGTTAAAGGTCACGGTTACCATTACTTATATGGAAATATGCATTTCCGGCAATAACTTCTAAACCATAACACACTCGTGAAACTTCATAGGTACATTGCCCTAGGTTAATATCCAATACATTTTTTAGTCAGTAAGTCAGAGGTGAAGGTCAACATGATCTAATATGGAAATACCCATTCTGGATGATGACTGAAATTATAAAAACTGCACTCATGAGTCTTCATTGGTATATTGCCCTTGGTGAGAAGAGGAACCCTATTGTTTTTGGGGTCAATAGGTCAAGGTCACCTTCATTTTATATGGAAATTCACATTTTGCTAAATCACTTTGTAACAATTGCACTCTTGAAACTTCACAAGTGCATTGCCGTTGTTAAAAATAGGTCAGGTGACCTCGCACCTAACAAATACTTATAAGATAATAACCATAATAATCCAATGAGAGTGATATGTATAATCCATAGGCTTGTTTCACAGTCGTAAAATAAATAGGTTTAGCCTAAACTAACAAAATTCTTGTTTATCAGAGTTTAATGCCTTTGAACAAGCTTGTTTGCAATAATTATCACTACTGACTGAAGATGTACAAATTTGGTTTAGGTACAACCTTTTAACCAGAGCTATTTTCCCGTAATCTTTGAATTTCTATGAATGTATTCAACTCGAAGCTTTTGTGCCGATTGCAATTTCAGAGCTCAACGTTTGCACTAGTCCAGTTGAGCCCGAGGCTGGTAAAAATATTGTCAGGCTACCAAATGTCTGGGTAGTCCGTTGGGCTAGTAAAAAGAAGAATCAAATAAGAAATAAATTGTAGTGACAGTACTTTCCTTTAACCTTTAAAAGAAAAAACACCTGATATTTCCATAGTTTTAAAGGGCATTATTTTTAACAATTCCCTCAGTGATTAAAATGAGTGTTTTCCATAATAAAAAAAGTTCAGTAAATTCTTGCTTGAGATGCTTGCATGAGCTTGGATAACCTTACATTCATACAACATTTTGAGCAGGTCTAGTGATTTAGTAAAATAACAATGTTAAAGTAGCCATCCCACCACCAACAACCAAATTTTACAAAACGTACACGATTTCTAAACCTACTGATGACAAGGTATATATATATGTAACTCACCTTTGTAAACGGCTTTAACCAGCCAGACCAAACCCCAAAACTGGAGCGTCGAATTAAAGAGTTACCAACTCGTATACTTTTTACGGATATTCGATCACGGGTATTTGAAGAAATTGTGAATAAAACTATACTTGAAATCGGCACATATACATTATTCCATGACCTGAACACCTGGAAGAAGTTTTGTAGTGTCATTTTGCCGTTATTTGGCGCGTTATTCTGTAATTTCTAGCCCTGAATTTACTCCTTTATTCCTTTCAGGTACGTGATTGGTCTACTCGACATGTTTGTCATTCTGTTATTATTTAATTGTAATGTTATATTTCCATCCTTACAGATATTGCACTCAGCCATGTGGATGATATGTGAGAATCTACGAGGCTTTGCCACCTCTCGCCCTCCTCTCATTATGTTCATGCTGTGCTTGGGAATATTTGCGGTAGTTTTGCTAACCTTGGCGTATCTTGTTAAGGTCAAGGATCTCAGGAACCCAGATCAGAGGGTAAGTACCCACTGCCCATCTTTGTGTACATAATATATAGGAAAATAATATGATCTCTACTTCTTAATATTTTTTTTCTCCAGCTTATTATACCCCCGTTTCACAAAGTAAAGTGGCCATATAGGAATAACGCTGTCCGTAACGTCTCATCACGTAACACATTTTTGTTCCGCCATGTAACACATTTTTAGCTCTACTGGCCAAGGGCCAGCAGAGCTTATGGGATGGTGTGTTTTCCGTCGTCCGTATGTTAACTTTTCTTCAAACGACTTCTCCTCAGAAACCGCTTGGCTAATTTTGACCAAACTTCACATGGATGATCCTTAGTTGAATGCTTTTTAGATTTGTTAAAATTAGGTCAGCGCTACATCCAAGATGGCTGCCATTGCCATATATGGTCGAAACCTTAAAAAATCTTCTCCAGAACCGCTGGACAGATTTCAACAGTTTTTCTTTTAAAATGATCGCCAACGTCTAGTCTATCAAGTTTGTTCAAATAAAGTCCCCGGGGTCAAAAATGGTCGTACCCCGGGGGTCCAAAGTTTGAATATTGAGGTTTTGCATGTTTTTCATATAGACATATAGGAAAAAACTTTAAAAAATCTTCTTCTCTGAAACCACAAGGCACAGAGCTCTCATGTATTACATGTAGCATCAGTTTATGGTCCTCTACTAAGTTTGTTCAAATGGTGACCCTTGGGTCAAATCTGTCCCCGCCCCGGGGGTCACAGTTTCACATAGACTTATATAGGATTTTTTTCTTATCTTCTTTTCGGAAACTACAACAGCCAGAGGTTTGATATTTTGCATTTACTATAAGCTTATGGTCCTTTACCAAGTTTGTTCAAATGGTGACCCTCAGGTCACATTTGGCCCCGCCCCAAGGGTCACATGATTTACATAGACATGTATAGGGAAAAACTTAAAAAATCTTCTTCTCTGAAACTGCAAGAGCCGGAGATTTAATATTTTGCATTTGCTATAAGCTTGTGGTCCTCTACCAAGTTTGTTCAAATGGTGACCCATTTGGCCCCACCCCGGGGGCAGTGTATTAGGCAGAATTTCAAGAAATGGGTGTGCAAATATGCAAACAGGGTGTGCAAAATACGTTGCTAACACACGACAATTCGCGACAAGTGGGTGTCTTTGGGGTAATTTATTTTTACAGATAAAGGTGACAAAATACATTTTAGGTCATATTTCTTCTATAAATGTATACAAAACATAACAATATTGAGAAAGTAAGAGTTTGGAAGTGTTGTTGAGCCAAAAAAACAAACTTTTTTTTTTTTACCCCACCCACTCCCTCAAATATTGGCCGCGATTTTTCTAAAATGGCCGTGAAAAAGACGGCTGCACGGTTGGCTGGCTAATACACTGCCCGGGGGTCACAGTTTTACATAGGCTTGTATAGGCAAAAATGAAAAAAATCTTCTTCTCTGGAACCACATGGCACAGAGCTCTCATGTATTACATGTAGCATAGGCTTATGGTCCTCTACTAAGTTTGTTCAAATGCTGACCCTGGGGTCAAATTTGTCTCCGCCCCAAGGGTCACAGTTTTACATAGACTTATATAGGATCTTTTTTTTTAAAAATCTTTTTCTCGGAAACTACAAGAGCCAGAGGTTTGATATTTTACATTTATTATAAGCTTATGGTCCTTTACCAAGTTTGTTCAAATGGTGACCCTGGGGTCACATTTGGCCCCGCCCCAAGGGTAACATGTTTTACAAATTACATAGACATGTATAGGAAAAACTTAAAAAATCTTCTTCTGTGAAACTGCAAGAGCCAGAGGTTTAATATTTTGCTGTTGCTATAAGCTTATGGTCCTTTACCAATTTTGTTCAAATGGTGACCCTGGTGTCACATCTTTCCCCGCCCGGGGTCACAGTTTTACATAAATGCTTGTATAGAGAAAAACTGAAAAAAAATCTTCTTCTCTGGAACTGCAAGAGCCAAAGGTTTAATATTTTGCATTTGCTATAAGCTTATGGTCCTTTACCAAGTTTGTTCAAATGGTGACCCTCGGGTCACATTTGACCCCGCCCCAAGGGTCACATGTTTTACATAGACATGTATAGGGAAAAACTTAGAAAATCTTCTTCTCTGAAACTGCAAGAGCCAGAGGTTTAATATTTTGCATTTGCTATTAGCTTATGGTCTTCTAGCAATTTTTTTTTTTTTTTTTTTTTTTCTATGTTGTACCAGTCGGATCAGTAATAGAGGAGTTATGGCTCTTGATTTAGTTAAAAATGCTATATTTTGCCTCATTAATACGGTAGGGCCTTTATTTTTCATCTGATCTTTACCAAGCTTTACCAGATTCGTTAGTTATGGCCCTTGATTTAGTCAAAAAGCACATTTTTGCCCGAAACATAAATGGCAGTCCCTCGCTTCATTGATGTTATAAGAGCCACGCTAGCCAGTAGAGCGTCCACAGGCCCTCTTGGGCCTCTTGTTATTATTGCATTCCTCAAACAGTTTGGAATGGGTTGTTCAGAAAACTTCATATACACATACACTACCAGTGCTCAAGAAATAGGATAGCCCGACGCCCGGGGCTCCTCGAAATCCATTCCGGGCCTGTCTCATTTTGCAGACGAGGAGCCCGTCGGGCCTGTCTTAAAAAAAAAAAAAAAAAAAAAAAAAAAAAAATCCCCCAAAAAATCTGTTTTACTGAATCTCAAGCTCAAGTTCCTCAAGACAAAATACTCCCATGTGTATTGTGAACTGTGAAAACACTTGCAATAAAGTAATTAAAATGTGTTATACACACATTGAAACAATAAGAAGTTCGAATATTTTGCCTGGCTTCGTGTCGGCAGTTTGTCACAACTTTGAGGTCGACATTTGTTGACATAAAACTCATTATTCTGCTATTAGTTTTTTTTTGTTTTTTTTTACATAATCAAATAAGAAAAACTGTCCTTTACAAATACATGTTGGTGGAAAGAAAAATATATATATACTATATATGTACAAATACAGATATAAAGTATATTTCTATTCATTATTTAAGGTGTAAGGAGTTCCTGGAATCCTTCTTTTAAATGAATTCTAGTCTAGGCTCCTAATTCTTTACTTGGAGAAAGTGGTGACAAAAAGAAAAAATATAGCCAGAGGAGGCTCTGATAGTCTCATAAAACCTGATTAAAAATTTGGCTCCAAGTTTAGCTCCAGTTTCACCAAGTCGGCTCTGATTATTATCGTTTGGCAAAAGTGCTAGTACTCTCCTTTGCATTGGTTATAAATTACTATGTAATATTCTATTCTAACATATTTTAAACGAAATGGTAAATAAGTCCGCTGACCAGGGTGCATAAAGTGGTAGCAAAAAGAAAAATTTGGTCAGAGGAGGTTCTGAGCTTGATTAATACATACGTAACAAATGTGTGCTATAAAAGTGAATAAAGACACATTTCCAATAAGAAAAAAATATTGGACCTTTCCATTTTAAATCAGGGCCTGTCCATTTCAAATCAGGGCCTGTCCATTTCAAATCGGGGCCTGTCCATTTTCAGAAGCAACAAGCCCTGGGCCTGTCTCTTAAAATAATTTTCTTTGAGCACTGACTACAGCTCACGCGAAACCCACACTTTACTCTTTCACGCCGAGTGAGGAATGTACAATACGCATACTTACGCGGAGTTTGGATGATAAAACTACTCGGAGTGGTCATCAGCTACGCGGAAAGCTCTCGGCGTAATTGCACCACACAAACTCGGAGTTCGCTGAGTCGAAACTTCACAGGTAAAAGGTGCAACTTTTTCTAATTGCAGTCATTTTAATGCATAATTATTCAATAACTTTTGAAAAAATTGAAGCAGAAGACAATTTTACTTTTGTTTTGGAAAAGCGGATGTGGTAAAATTCGTATGCCCGGATTATGTATACTGGGTCAAGACAGTTATATGGCGGCTCCTATTACCAGCTTCGCAGCAAATGAACATAAAGTTCAATCAGTAATTATTATACTGGAAATTATAATTATATTTTTAAATAATCGTTATTTGTAACAAATTTTTACTATTCTCCTGTTTATTATTATTACATTGAGTAAGTCAGAAAAAAATTGTAAGGAATTCCGAGTCATAAACCCGTTGTTAGTGCCGCCTTGTTAAAAGGTACATACATGGCCAAGGATTATGGATATTTATGTCGGTTGAAGAAGAAATGACTTTTGGACAACAGAAACGAACACAACTTGTGATCAAATCATTAAAAGTTTGAAATACGTATTTGTTTCGAAATGTATTCATTGTATTTATCAGTTGTGTCAACTTACCGCTCATGAAGTCTCAATCAAACCGAGACTGCAATATTTTGTATGTCAGAAAAGATGCACTCGGCGTCTCATTGTCGATTTCTGGCGATTGGCTTTTTCAAGCGCGCTGTCAGAAAACTTCCACCGAAAAGTTGTCGGAAATTCAGATTTTTTCCCAATAATAAATCACCACAGTTGTGCACTCATGGTTAATTGGATTCTACGCGGAGTAACTAGGAGTGTGATCACAACGAGTGACTCGACAATGGCGTACTTTCGCCGCTTGGATTCACCGAGTCCACACACCGACTCGGCGTAGATTCTCGCAGCACTCCATACGACCAAACTCGGTGAATCGAGTAAAGTGTGGGTTTTGCGTGAGCTTCAAAAGCGAGTGTATTCATCATCTTCAGTGATAGTTCTAGTTGTATTTGGTGTCGATGAGGAGAGGGGTGGGGGAAGAGTTGAGAGAAAATTTGTATATGTAGATAATTGTAAATAATGTTTAGACAATTTATTGATTAAATGATGTTACTCAGCTTTCTGAAGTCTAAAGTCTGGTTTTTCGTTATCGTTTGAGTTTTGGTTTAATATTGCACTAAAACAATAAAGAACTATGAGTAAAGTTTTCTAGTTAGTACAGTTAAAATGTTTATTTGTTTTTTATCCTTAATAATTATACTTACATGTAGATAATCTTGAAAATGGGATTTATGTTTCCAACCTTTAACAGTTTCGCCGCCAAATTTCATAGTCGTCTGCTAAAATTTGAATTCAAACTTTTAGGTGATATTTTACATATAAAGTGTTATGGGAAACATTATCACTGAGTGGCGACCAGTGTAAACCCTAATCAGCCCGCACATTATGTACAGATTGATCTGTGTTTACCTGGTTGTAAAACTCAATGTCGCCGACTGTGGCAGCGAAAGGGTTAATAACAAAACCTGAGTATCAGGGTCTTCCACATGCCATTTAAGAGCACATTCCCCCTATCCCTGCAGAGTTTTTTTTTTTTGGTACCTCCCTCGCAAACCCATCCCCTGACATTCAAATTTAATTTCCCCTGTCCCTTCAATAATTTCTGTGGGAGACCCTGAGTATCAGTCGTTAAATCAGCCCTCAAGCCTCAAATTTCACAAAACTTTAATAGGGGCACGTTTTCTCATAGAGAAAAAATTTAAAAATCTTCCACTCTAAAATCCGAAGACAAAAAACTCATATATTGCATGTATCATAAGCTTATGATCCTCTACCAAGTTTGTTGACGGTAAATTGTGACCTGGGGTCAAATCTGACATGGGCAGAGAGGTCAGAGTTTTACATAGAGTCTATGTTTATGTGGCAAAATCATTAAAAAAAATTCTTCCTCGCTGAAACTACAAGAGCCAGAGGTCTAATATCCATGCATGGTACCATATGTCCCCTACTAGAAGTGCTTGGGTGCTATGCAAAATGCAAAGAGGAACGCTTATAAAACTAAAAAAAGAAAGAAAAAAAGAAACAATTTACGAAAGATTTTGAAATAACAAATAATTTCAGATGTGGGGGCTTGGGTCGCTTCTGTTCGGGAAAAAATGGTCATTGTATGGCCTTATAAAATGTTCAATTAAATTACGTGTTTTCTTTAGGACTAGAATAATTATCCTTTTCATACCATTTCAACTAAATAATATGTTTTGTGCCTCCCACTATGTCTAAAATCAACTAAATAATATGTTTTGTGCCTCCCACTATGTCTAAAACCTTCTCGCCTCTCACCGCTACAGGTTCGAATCCCATTGGGAGCTCTACTTGTCAAGTGACAAAGTGTCGATTCTTACGGATGGCGGGAGGTATACATGTACATGTCCTGCCCAGGAAAAACGGGATGGTCTGCCACAAAAAATCGACCGTCATGTGTGGCATAACATGTGCTAAAGATGACTTAAAACACCATTCAAATAAACAAATTGAAATAATGCTTGTTTCTTTAGGTCTAGTATAATACCTGCTAAAGTCTTGTCACAGTTTTCAATCATGTATTATGTTTTAGGACTGGAATGACTTTCTAGAGGGTTTCAAGAAGGTTCAGTTCTGTATGGTGAATGACGAGTCGGACGCGATCAACGCCACTCTGGATAGCGAGACCGAGCATCTAGGACAGAAGGCTTTACAAGACGTCATTTCTGATGTTCATTCAATAATAAGGGGAGGCAACTCTGGCAGTATTACCACGGAAACTAGCAAGATGAATCCTGACGAAATAATGTGAGTAAAAAAATTACTGCTCTGTAGTTACGTTCAAGTGATGGTAAAACTGAATAGTTTGTTGGTTGTGGTGAATAAAATGTTATTTAAACAATTTGACAAGTTTTGGGATACAAGTTAACATTTTCATATCAAAATGACATTGATGTTTTTCATACATATAATTAATATTTTTAGAACCGCTAGGGGAAACAAATCTTTTTTCTCTCCTTAACTTTTTTTATCAGTGTAACATAAATTAATTAAAAACCATTAGTATAAACTTTTAGAAGTTCAATAAGGTTAGTTTGTATTTAACTATCTCTGTCAACACATTCTACTAAAACAGTATCTTAAACTATTAAAACAAAATCTGTATATGTTTTCATAGTTCTGTGACTCTACCACTATTGGTGCAAGTTCAGCCAACAAAAGATTTTCTGAGCACCAATCACAGCATCACACATCTCAGTACGAATGTGAGTGGAAGTCAGCTGGGGCTTGACGGTAGGTAACAAGAGCATTTCTCACAATGTCACTCAGTACGAATGTGAGCAGAAGTCAGCTGGGGCTTGACGGTAGGTAACAAGAGCATCTCTCACAATGTCACCCATCTCAGTATGAATGTGAGCAGAAGTCATCTGGGACTTGACTGTAGGTAACAAGAGCATCTCTCACAATGTCACCCATCTCAGTATGAATGTGAGCAGAAGTCATCTGGGGCTTGACAGAAGGTAACAAGAGCATCTCTCACAATGTCACTCATCTCAGTACGAATGTGAGTGGAAGTCAGCTGGGGCTTGACGGTAGGTGTCACCCATCTCAGTACGAATGTGAGCAGAAGTCAGCTGGAACTTGACTGTAGGTAACAAGAGCATCTCTCACAATGTCACTCATCTCAGTACGAATGTGAGCAGAAGTCAGCTGGGGCTTGACTGTAGGTAACAAGAGCATCTCTCACAATGTCACTCATCTCAGTATGAATGTGAGTGGAAGTCAGCTGGGGCTTGACAGAAGGTAACAAGAGCATCTCTCACAATGTCACTCATCTCAGTACGAATGTGGGCAGAAGTCAGCTGGGGCTTGACTGTAGGTAACAAGAGCATCTCTCACAATGTCACTCATCTCAGTACGAATGTGAGTGGAAGTCAGCTGGGGCTTGACGGTAGGTGTCACCCATCTCAGTACGAATGTGAGCAGAAGTCAGCTGGAACTTGACTGTAGGTAACAAGAGCATCTCTCACAATGTCACTCATCTCAGTACGAATGTGAGCAGAAGTCAGCTGGGGCTTGACTGTAGGTAACAAGAGCATCTCTCACAATGTCACTCATCTCAGTATGAATGTGAGCAGAAGTCAGCTGGAACTTGACTGTAGTTAACAAGAGCATCTCTCACAATGTCACTCATCTCAGTATGAATGTAGGCAGAAGTCAGCTGGGGCTTGACTGTAGTTAACAAGAGCATCTCTCACAATGTCACTCATCTCAGTACGAATGTGAGCAGAAGTCAGCTGGGGCTTGACTGTAGTTAACAAGAGCATCTCTCACAATGTCACTCATCTCAGTATGAATGTGAGCAGAAGTCAGCTGGAACTTGACTGTAGGTAACAAGAGCATCTCTCACAATGTCACTCATCTCAGTATGAATGTGAGCAGAAGTCAGCTGGGGCTTGACGGTAGGTAACAAGAGCATCTCTCACAATGTCACTCATCTCAGTATGAATGTGAGTGGAAGTCAGCTGGAACTTGACTGTAGATAACAAGAGCATCTCTCACAATGTCACTCATCTCAGTATGAATGTGAGCAGAAGTCAGCTGGGACTTGACTGTAGGTAACAAGAGCATCTCTCACAATGTCACTCATCTCAGTATGAATGTGAGCAGAAGTCATCTGGGACTTGACTGTAGGTAACAAGAGCATCTCTCACAATGTCACTCATCTCAGTATGAATGTGAGCAGAAGTCAGCTGGGACTTGACTGTAGGTAACAAGAGCATCTCTCACAATGTCACTCATCTCAGTATGAATGTGAGCAGAAGTCAGCTGGGGCTTGACTGTAGGTAACAAGAGCATCTCTCACAATGTCACTCATCTCAGTATGAATGTGAGCAGAAGTCAGCTGGGGCTTGACAGAAGGTAACAAGAGCATCTCTCACAATGTCACTCATCTCAGTATAAATGTGAGCAGAAGTCATCTGGGACTTGACTGTAGGTAACAAGAGCATCTATCACAATGTCACTCATCTCAGTATGAATGTGAGCAGAAGTCAGCTGGGCTTGACTAGGTAACAAGAGCATCTATCACAATGTCACTCATCTCAGTATGAATGTGAGCAGAAGTCAGCTGGGGCTTGACTAGGTAACAAGAGCATCTCTCACACTGTCACTCATCTCAGTATAAATGTGAGCAGAAGTCATCTGGGACTTGACTGTAGGTAACAAGAGCATCTATCACACTGTCACTCATCTCAGTATAAATGTGAGCAGAAGTCATCTGGACTTGACTGTAGGTAACAAGAGCATCTCTCACAATGTCGCTCATCTCAGTACGAATGTATGGATTTGAATGTGTATAAATAAGAGTAGGGCAGGTTCCCGGATTCCTATGTATCCTTCCCCTCTCTCTGGGGCGGCTCTAAATAACCTATACTGTGTTGATGAGCCGTTAAACAACATACAATTCAGTTCAATTGAATGTGTATAATGGCTCAACATGTAGGTTATTTAGAGCCATCCCAGAAAGATGGGAGGGGTACATGGGAATCCGGAAACCTGCCTACTTTTACTAACAAATATATTCGTATGGTTCTTTAATGTGCATGGAGGGTAAAACTCCATTTGATGGGACCACCTGGTTTACGTCCCCATCCGACGTAAAAGGCTAAGGAAAAGTGTCTTACTTAAAAAACGCACTGACAAAACTCATTGCTGTCGATGAGGCTTGAACCTAGGTCCTAAGTTTCAAGTCCACCCAGCTATCCACAGGGCCACGCCAGCCCCATAGTACATATGTAAGTGAAAGTTCTAAGAAGAGTATGTAATGTTTAAACAAGTCCTTTAAAAAATGCTGAAACATTGTCAGTGGTGTCATTAACTTTATAAATAAGCGGCCAACAGAGCAGAGTAGCCGGGTATTTAGATCGATACTTGTATAAAATATGGTAAAAATATTCATAGCCGGGTAGACCAGTCAAAGTAGCATGGGAAATCTCCGCCTACCGCCTCTTAATGACATCCCTGAATGTTATTGCTATTACATATTTCTCAAATGCAACTTCAAATATTTTTAATGCTTTTTCCCCACTAGAAACTTAGTGCTTGAAAATAATGTGTTGTGTTTTGAAATAAGAGCTTAAATTTTCTGTCCATTGTAGGATTGAGTGGCAGCACGCAGTTTGCCGTGACCTTTACCATACCGTACGAGTGGAGCACCGTGCTGTGTAAGTCGGTGGTGGACTGTACCCCGTCTCAGTTCATACGTGTGTCCACGCTGCAGGCACCTGCCAAATTCTTTCCACATTCCAGGTATTCTATTAGTTATTAGTGTTTATTATTAGGTGTTGTAGGAGGATTGTCGGCAAGGATCGATTTATTATCGTATTGGCATAACCGGGGGTCTTCCACCGGCCATTTAAGAGCATATTCCCCCTATCCCTTAATTCTAAAATCTACAAGGTTCGCACAGCCTTAAAAAGTCCTTAAATTTCAGAAGTAGCCTTTAACGTCCTTAAATTCTGACAAAATATTAATAAGGTCCTTGAATTTCATAAGCAGTCGATTAATTATACAAGAGGAATAATATCTGATATAGTTTAAAAAAAACTTAGCAAAAGAAAAAAAGTGCAATATTTTAATCATTGCCGGTAATAAAATAACATTCGTGCACCTGTTCCGTATCTCCGTCTTTCATGGTTACCGCTATATCCAGTTATATGAATCTGCTGTTTTCATTGGATATCGTATTTCTACAAACCCTATCACTGTTGCCGTTACACTTGGGTTTTTTCTCTCATCAAAATGCACATGACCCCCACTCATTGAAAAATCAATCATTCCTGGCAAATGTTTGTTTAACCAGAAGTGGTTAGCGTGTTATAAGTGGTTGAATGAAGTCAGGGGAGACAAGCGCAATGCGTACTGCCGGATGTTGTCGCAAGTTGATAGATTTAGGTAAAATGGGGTAAAGCGCAACTAAATCTCACGCTAAAAGCAAAAGATACGTATTTAATTCGAAAACTCTCGAGTCCCCAACTTAGGTAATTTCTTCATGAAAAAGACGGAAACAGATGCAGTGGAAATGAAAAGTGATGACGTTCTGACATTAAATGACCCGGCCCCACCACAAATAGCAGGTCCAATCTACCCCTAGCATCGCATTGTAATGAGTTAAAACCAGGCCTTAAAAATGGTTATAGAGCCTTAAAAGTCCTTAAATTTCTTAATGATAATTCTGTATGAACCATGAATTCTAATTTCCCCCTATTCCTTAACACTCTATCCTTTGATCTCTCTACCCTATTCCTTAAAACACCAATAAATCTCCAACATGCATTATATCTGTCTATAAATAGCTCCTTGTAGGCTATACTTCTTCAAATCCTTTCAATTACAGTTGAAATATTCTTCTAATTGCATCAATAAATCCTGATTGATAAAAATATTGGTCACCCGAAGGGTACCTCCCTCGCACAACCCACCCCATGACTTCAAATTT